>JAVDPK010002380.1:364765-427218 GCA_034780415.1 Cichlasoma orientale | reverse complement strand
TGTGTGTGTGTGTGTGTGTGTGTGTGTGTGTGTGTGTGTGTGTGTGTGTGTGTGTGTGTGTGTGTGTGTGTAGGGGTTAACATCTGGCTGCTGAGCCCACTACCACATTTTGAGCTCTCCGAAGCAGATGTAATGTCTGCGTAATTCCCAGACAGAGGCGCACCTTTAACCTGCTACTTTCCTGTTGTTCATGCAATACAGATTTCCCTCCACACTGTCCTAACATTTATGTTTTTATAATGATTATTATTATTACATTGTGAGGTATTATTACATGGGAAAGCGTGACTAAAACACTTATCCAGCTGAGACTTAAGTTCTTTGCTCAAGGGCACCTAAGTGAACGTTTCTGAGGTCGAGGTGTTGGCCTTTCACCTTACCTATCTACATTTTTCAAGCTAAACTAGATACTCCAAGCTGTTCTTCTAACCTGTGGCTGCCTCTTCTCATTAAATCGGATCGCTTTCACTCACTGAGCACCTTTTATTATAGTCTTCAACCTCAGCAAATGTTTAGGATTTGGAGATAGCAGAAGTCTGAGTGCAAGGAGAGGAAGCAACTAAGTGAAATCTAATTGAGCAGCCTGGCCAGACATCAGGGCTGGAACAGCACCGTGATGAGTGCCAGATGTGGTCCAGTGGAGCCCAAAAACATTAATAACGCGTCCTCCCCAAAAACCATTTTCAACCACGAGGAGCCTCTAAACGCCCCACAGTTTACAATATCCTAAGTACACACACAGCGTCATGTGTCGGGTCTTGGCACAGGAGCGTGTAGCTGTAATTCAGTAGCATGAGATCGTCCGGTGTGATTTATATTGCACTTGCCCTTAATTATAAACTTAAAAACTATTGTGAGTAGACACACAATGCATCTAAAGATGTTCAGAAGCTTCTTTTACAGAAGGGTTTTATGCCGCTGAAAGACGGGATCTTAACTTTGTCCAGTGCGTAAAAATGAATGATTTGTATCAGAGAGGATTGAAACTTTAAAATATGGGTTTGTCCTGCTTTTGAACCCACTTGGAGCTCATGTGCATCATGCCAGATCTTTGCAAAGGTACAATTTGCTTTTGATGTACCTCTTTCTAGGAAGTAGCTCTCAACAAACGCCTATAAATAAAGTATGAATTATGCATTTGACATTTTTCCACAAGAATTCAGCCAACTGCCAATAGCCGAGAGACTATGCATACAATTTGATGCATAAAATTTTACTGTATTGTAGAAATTATGACAGATATTAAAGTTTTCCTATGAAACAAGATCTGCCCACCCCCATTGGTTCTATTCTTTTGCCCGTTCCGCTTATTTAAAACACCTGAGACTGAAGCAGGGCTTTCCCAGGCAGTTTTTGGACCTGTTTTTCCTGACACATAATCTGCATTACCTGCTTCCTCAAGCCTCGAATTTTATCTCAAGAACTGCAGAACAGCTGAGCTTGGAATGTTTCCGGGGTTGCACAAAACGCTTCAGTGTGCGGATGGTGACGTGCCAGCAAACACGAGGCTTGAAGCAAATTGTATTTGAAGGATGTTTTCATCATCAGCTGGCCACCCAGTTTACTGGATGACAGGGAAATAATTTCATCTTTTCTCCCTGTTTTTGATGCCAGAACTCTGAATCCAGCGTTCATACCTCCTGATGTCCTAACAGCGACACCGTGACAAAACTTCAGGCTTTGACAGCAGCTCCTTGAGAACAGCACTAATATTGGACCAGTGCATGATTAATGTTTTACTGTTTTAATGACGTATAGAAATCAAGACCCCTGGCCCACACCGGGCCAGTGGTCACAGATTGGCATGCACAAAAACCAGGGCGCCCCAAATGCTTTTAATACCCTTTGACGGGAAAGGGATATTTGCTCAGGGAAAAGAATGGTAATAAGCAAGAAATCATTTGAAAATGCTCTCCTCTGAGTGGAGTGAGACTTTAAAGGTTAGTGGTTTCAAAGAGCAATGCCACCTCAGTGCCTTATAACAATAAAAATGATGGTGATGTGAATGGTATTTAAACGCATAGAGCAACTCTCTTGTGAGACGAACCTTGGCATAAACAGGCTTATCATTAAATCTAATAGATACCTAAACATGTGCAGATCTCATGTTTTGTCCTCATGTTTTGCAGGTTGCTGCAGAAAGCCTCATCAGTTATTACAGAGGTATGAAAAAACTGAAAGCCATATGCTGGTTTGCACAGACTGTCCTCAGCTCCCATTGATACGAAACAGCAACTCAGAGGAACGCTGCGCCCGGAAATGCAAAGTCAAGAAAAACTTCAACTGCAGGTGAGTTATACGTTGTTCCTGTGTTTATCTGATGTCCGGCACATGGTTTCTTTATGGCCCTGTTTCCTCAGCCCTCCTCTTCTTCTCATGGTATTTACATATTTTTCTTGTTTATCATTTTTTAATCTCTCAACTATTTCCTGGGTGTTTTTCAGGGGTTTCAACTTTCAACGGCACAGCAAGAAATGCCACTTGCTTCCTTATGACCGTTTCACCAACAATGTGCAGAAGCAGGCCAATGTCAGCTTTACTTTATATGAAAAAAAAGGTAAATGTCATAATTTTCTCATGAGAACATTCAGGTGCAGAGAGGGATTTACACGGGCGAGTTTAGTGCTGATTGCTCCGCAGTTTTTAAGGTCTTTGGTTTCTCTGTTGATGCAATAAAAGCAACCAAGCCTCCTCATCCCCCGCTGTTTAATCACCCCAGCAGGCAAAGTCGCATGCAAAAGTACGTAGAAGACTTAAGTGAAGTATAAACAAATAAAAAAAAAAATCATTGTTTACAGTCAGAGCGCAAAGCTCTCTCAAGAGTCGGCTGTGGAATCTAGCACTTCAGAGTGCACTACAGAATTTACGAAAACTCCCCCCAGTGACATTTAATGAACTTTAGGGAGTTGTCTGTTTTAGGAATAACACACAAGCTGGGACCTACTAAATGCTGGCTGCAAAAAACACGCACAAAAAACCGTTTTGACCATACATGGGGAGATAAATTCCAGGTGGTCAAGGCTGCAAAGGCAGAAATTGCAGAAATGCTGTGTGAATTGGCGCACATTGCTCGTGAGAACATGAATGGATGTTTTCAAATATTTTTTTTATGCCTTTGCTGTTATGCAGATTACATAAGGGAGTGTATCATCGGCACCAAGGACAACTACAGAGGGAGGAGGTCTTGGACAAAGTCAAACATCACTTGCCAAGCTTGGTCAGATAATAACATCAATGAGCACACGTAAGTCATCATTCTCTCTCACATCTTTGCCTTTATTGGAGAGCTACAGCAGGAACAGAGAGCGAAATACGGGGAAAGAGAGCAGCACAGGCCCATCTGGAATCAACTTGGTGACTCACTATTAGTGGCATTTTGGCTAATGTGATTTATGCTATAATTGGGATGCTCTAAGTCCTGTCTTTTTATATAGGAAAGTCAACAGCAAGTGCGTTACTCCATTCAGATATTCTTGTATGAGGAAGAAGAGTTGCTTGTGATGTCTCACTCAGCTGTACACCAGAGGGTTTTCTTTAATCATTCACTTCCCCTTACCAGATTTTTGTAGATTTGAAACAACAGCCTTCAAAGGTTGCATCTCTAATCTCCATGCTTTCCACCACCTTCCTGGATGCTCCTTTTCTGTGTCTGATACTGAACAGGCCTCAGCAGCTGATTTATTGATGCTCAGTTCATCCCCTTGCACCTCTGGGGTTAAGGGAAGGTGGAGGCTCAGAGACAGTTGAACATTTATCCCGAGTTAAGTCAGATTTCTTTCATCACACGCAGGCATCTCCTCCGCGGTGTGGCTGCTTTTTTTTTTTTTTGCAGCACTCTAGACCATCAGGTGTATCCCCAAAGATGTTTTCTCCCGGCCGTAGCAAGGCAAGATCAGTGACTTTGCAGAGATGGTTCTGTGCCAGCGCCTCATTAGTGGCGCTCATTAGTTATAAGATATTTTAACTGCAGCGGGGGGGGGGGGGGTGAGGAGGCCGAGTAATAACCGTTTGAAGAAGTGCAGTGTGAAAAAATAGAGCGGAGGTAAAAGAAGGCGTAAAGATTTATAGACTGAAGTCATGTTCTGTCTGATGTCCAGCTGAGCGCACAAAGCCACAAGCACACTGAGAGAAAATACAAGGTCAGTGATACAATCAAAAGAATTAAATGTCGGTCCAGATCCCCTCCTCTATTTTTCTTCTTCTCCCAAATTCCCCCTAAGTCCTCTTTTCAGTTCAAGAAGCAGTTGTTCACATTAGGAATCCTTTGTCACTGTTTATTTGGCACACGGTCCCAGTCCCCTTCTCAGTTGGAAGGGGACTTCTATCGTTTTGACTTTCGGAGGGTCAGAGGGAACTTACTTAAGGGAGATTTAGTGCCACTGTGGGGTTACCTAACATGGGACTGTCCCGCTGTGTGAGAATTACCACCATAATGAACCACGCACCATTTGAGTTTCAGGTAACTATTATTTTCACGCTTGACCGATCGGTATGGGGCAGGGGTGATTTCTCAGGAGGTTCCCTTCCTGGAATGGGACTTTCACCTGTTGTCTATATTTAGCGTTTGAACCAGGGCTCTGAAAGAAATGCGCATTGATGTCCAGCCAAGGATGGAGAATGGAACATTTCTCTTCATATTAATAATAATAATAGATAACATTGCAATCATGTATTTATACCCTTAGGGATTTCTTTTGTTTTTCTAACAATTTTCCAATGGGAAGTCAGTGAGCACTCTCAGCTACAGACACACTCGCAGTTCCAGCTTTGATTTATGCTTTTTTTTTTTTTTAAATGGGAAATATTTTAAACATAATCTTTTCAAAAAGAGACACCACGCTTAGAGCTGTACACAAATAAAAGATTACAAAGGAAGGGGACTTTGGTAGAAAAGCAGAAAAATTAACATTTGTTTGGCAGTACGGATAAGCAGTGCAACCAGTTTAAATGAGCACGTACACACGTGCAGCCATGTGAAAAGGAAAATTGTCGCATGACTCCTCGCAGTCCTGTGAAAGGATCAACTAGGTTGATATTTCATAGGAGTTAAGAGGGTAGGTAGCAGCCAGGTGCTGCTAATCAAATGCACTTGTTTAACTGATCATTAGCCAGTGTGACTGCCTCTATAAAAGCAGAAGCTTTGGCAGTTTGCTGGTCTGGAGCATCCAGGTGTGTGTTTAACACAATGCGGCAATCCTCCCAGCAAATTCAACCCAAGGCCCGACCGTGCAATGCTAAGAGAAATCCAAGAACTACAGCTCTGACTCTACAGGCCTCAGTTAGCATATTAAATGTTAAAATTCATGACAGTGCCATTAGAAAAAGGCTGAACAAGAATGGCTTGTTTGGAAGGGTTGGCAGGAAAAAAGCCCCTTCTCTCCAAGAAGGATCATGGAAGCACAGTTTAGGTTTGCAACGTTTCATCTGAACAAACCACAACGGACGAGACCAAAGTAGAGATGTTTGGCCATAATCTACAGTGCCACATTTGGCAAAAACCAAACACAGGATATCAGCTCCAATACCTCATACGAACTGTCAAGCCCAATGATGGAGGAGTGATGATTTGGGCTTTATCGCAGCCACAGGACCTGGGCACCTTGCAGTCATTGACTCAACCATCAACTCCTCATTATGCCGAAGAATCAAATGTGAGGCCATCTGTCTGACAGCTGTCTGTCTGGAGCCGGAATTGGGTCATGCAGAAAATGATGTTTCCAAACACACCAGCAAATCGACAACAGAATGGCTGAAAAACAAAAGAAATCAAGGTGTTTCAGTCCTGGCCTGTCCTGTGCCATTAATGAGGAGGTTTGACACCTCAGTATATATCAGTAATGACATGGTTTGACGACAGTCAGAATAGCTTCAAGGTTTTTCCAAGGGTAGCCCTAGTAAGCTGTAAAGCTAGAGATTGCCCTCGCTAAAATCTGATGCACCCCCAGTCATTTAATTCTGCAAGCAGGCCACTCAGTTCAGAAAAGAGAAATAAGGGTTACCCCTAGTAGGTGGCCAAGAGAGAAAGAGTTAAGAGAGCTGTGCATAAACCACAAACCTCAACATCATAAAGAAGGGAGAGCCAAAATTCCTCCACAACGATGTGAGAGGCTGATAAAGTCATACAGAAAACTATTATTTCAGGTTATTGCTGCTAAAGGTGGTTCTACAGGCTACTCAATCATGGAGTGTAGTGAGACTGCATGGAGTCCTGTGAAAACATTCTCTTCTTACATGACTGTACATGAGAGGTGGCGCTGATGAAAGGTTTCTTCAGTCCATCTTAAAGGGCTTCCACAATATATATATATATATTGGAACCAGTGAGTTTGCTTACCAGAAAGACTAAAAACAGAAGAATACAGCTGTGCATGCTCGATCTGATTATTAATTAGTGAGCTATTGGCATAGATGTGCTAGCACACAGATGCTGTCACATTTGGATAGCGTCGGGCCAAGCCAAACTAAGCTAACCATCTCCCAGCTGTAGTTTCATATTCCAAAAGATGAGACTTGTCTCATCATACGCTCTCTGAAGTCACAAGTTTCCTTAATTTTATATCATTTCCTTTCAGCACACAGGTTCCCATTGTACTCTGCTTCCAGAAATAATTATTTATATACAAAGATATATCCAGTCGTGGCCTGCTTGCTTTAATCTCTGAATGCTTTATTCCTTCGATGCTGTAGTACTAAATCATGGCAATGTTCCACCAGGTGCGTGTATTGATAGACATTTCGCAGCAGTTACTTCAGGCCTAGATTTCATCTTAAGTGTTATCCCAAATCTAGCCAATATGTTTAGCGGGCCCAGAGAATGAAGCATGTGCGCATAGTGTCTGCCTGCGCTCCGTCGGGACCAGATTTTGGCAAGGAGATGAATAACTGGTCAACATCTGTTAGCACAACATCATTATGACTAACTTGCTCCCATGCTGGGTCCTTTTACGGAGTCTCAACAGATGCAGACGTTTTTGGGTTTTTTTTTTTTTTTTTTTGCAAAGTGAGGAACCTTGTAATTCCATTTATAAATTAAGGATCCTGTATTGTGATCAAGATACAGTCTATTGAGCTTTTGATTTACACGCAGCAGATGTGAGTTTTGGCCCGTGGAGAGCGCTGCTTTGGGGGGGAACAAGTGTTTTTGTTTTAGCTAGGGCTACACGCACGAGTGAAAAGTTGCCGTACGGCCTGCTATATTTTGACACATGTAGGTAAGACTATCCGCTTTAATGGTCCTCCCTTTCATTCTCCTTTGCACTCTGCGTCTCTTGACTAAGTCAGATGCCTGAGATTTCTTCCACCTCTGGGCTGACTGATGTTGTGCGTTATTAGAGAAATCTTGCATAAGCCTCTAGGCACAAAGGGGAGAGCAGAGCAGACTCCCCTAAGAGTCATTGCCTGGGGTAGTGCTCAGACAAGCTGCTAAAGGGAGGGTGGCCTCTACCTCTTTTTCCTGCACTTTTTTATTTTTCCTGCAAGTTGTTTCTTACATCATCAGTTAAACAATGAACTCAAGCCCTTTTGCTCACTCCATTAAGCTTTTTTTGTGTGCTGTAGTCTGTTGCGTTACCTCTTTCTTTTCACTTTTTCTTCTGCCTTACCTCAATCTCTCCCTGGGTGGGAGGAGGAAAGCGGTCAGCACATATCAAGCTGCTGCTGACATGCCAGCTTCAGGTCACCTTGCCATGACAGAAAGACAAATTTCCTACACTGTCCATTTAGTATGGGACTCCCTAGACTGCACAGACCATTTGTACGGACGATCAAGGTTCTGTTTCTTATAGTCTTGTTCACTCTGTGGAGCCGCTGACAAAGAAGGATTAGGTTTAAACACGTTCAAAGGCTGCCAGCAAAGGACCTGCATGGGCTGCTCCAAGTGGTGCATAGCATTGTTCTGTGCTGTTGGAGATTGCTGTCCTGTGACAGTCTGGCTGCTTCACACTTGAGGGAGCGGGGATGTGGCTGGACTCAGTAAGGCGATCATGCAAAAGGTGCAAATCTGGTGAAAAGAGACATATTGATGCCTTATTTGCATATGATTGCTGTGACAGGTTGTGAAAAATGTAACCTGGTCTTGCTATAGTATTTCACAGAGTGGAGACGTGTGTCTCAAAGTAAATACCTTTTGAATTTATTTGGTTTGTTACTGAGAGCACTACCACACCGGTGTGGTGCTGTAAACGAAGGCAGAGCAGCCAAGAGTGCAAGTACTCCCAGAAATTTATTTATACAGCTTGGAGTATCAGGTAACACTTTCTATTATGTGTGTCTACACCCCTGCAGGTTTTATCCAGATAGGTACCCAACACAAGACCTGAGGGAGAACTTCTGTCGGAATCCTAACAATGATCCTGGTGGTCCGTGGTGCTACACCACAGATCCCAACGTACGAGCTGAGGAGTGTGGCATACCGCAGTGTTCAGAAGGTGAGACCTATAAACCAACACGACCAGAAAATAAGATTTGAACAAACTAAAAGCAGAGCCCGAAAGGCGATTGAACCCTGATGTGGTTTATTTCTTTCTAAAAGACACGATTCTTGTTTGCATTCCTCAGTAGAGAAAATAACATTTTGATAGCTGTTGCCTCTTTGTTGACAGAAGTCTGCATGACATGCAATGGGGAGGATTATCGGGGCAAAATGGACCATACAGAGAGTGGCAAGGAGTGCCAGAGATGGGACTCAGCGAGGCCTCACAAACACCCCTTCCAGCCCAAAAAGTAAGCTGGAGATCACATAGTAATCTTTCTCACAGAAGACACCAGCACACACCCATCACAGATGCTTAGAAAAAAAAAGACGCTTATCATCAAGAGAGGTGGATCTCACCACTTGTTATGGCTTACTCGTGTCCCTGCTTTCTTTATTTTTGAACCTTCTCTGTCCCTTCTCTTTTCAGGTATCGGGACAAAGATTTAAAGGACAACTACTGCAGAAACCCGAATAATCGCCTCCGTCCTTGGTGTTACACCATGGATCCCAAAACTCCATGGGAGTACTGTAACATCACTGTGTGTGGTAAGAACCTATGCACTGTACATACTCCAAATCTGAGGCTGGGGCTTTGAGGACAAAGTCTTCAAACAAATTAAGAGCAGCAAATTATTGTTTTACTCTGATTTATGACTTTCTGTTGGTTCAACATGCATTACCCTTGGAGCCTTTATGTGCCACACAGTTAAGAAGCTATTACAGGATTCAGAAGTGGACATAAGATTGAGCAAGCCCTGTTTTTTTTTTTGTTTTTTTTTTTGGATTTGGTTTTTAACCACCAGCAAGTTGTATAAATGTGCAACAGGGTATTGTTATATGCAGGTCATTGGTGGTTTTGGTGTAGTTGTGGTCAGCTGAGAAAAAAAAAAAGAAGGTCCCCTTCTCCCCAGAAAAGTCTCAGAAGACTTTTGTTTATCCGGATGGGTGTTTCATGTGGGCCTTTGTTCCAAATTATTCTACCTCAACAAGGGACAGTAAATAGGTTGTTTGTAAGAGGGCAGTCATGACTTGACAGAGCTTGAAGTGTTTTACTGAGGCCACTCAGGGCTATAAAGTGGGGGACTACAATAGAGGCTGTTATGCCAACATACCTCAGCTATTGGAAAGCCTGAAAGTTGTTTTAGTGGTGTGAACATTGTATGCAAAATGATCAGTTTTAGAGGCAAATTAAAGGAAAGACCTGACATAATGTGCAAAGAGCAAAACAGTTGCATATGCGGCTCTGCAGGGCATATTGGGTGAAGGGATGGTTTGATGAATAGGAGAATGATGGATGTGAATCATATTGTGTGGCCGTCATAGTAAGCAATACAAGATTTTGTGAGCTCTAGTTTTAATGCCTTAGGTTTCACATCATGGTTCTCGCCATCTGCCACAATCACCCACAGCTGACCATTATTAGGCAAGAGAGTGTAGTTTTCGCTTATTAGCTTACACTAGCAAGGTGCATCCACAGACTGTATGAGTGCGTCCAGCAGTACCTGGTCATTAGCGGTGAAGACAACAAAAATATAATACTAGAATTTCACCCACCCAAAACTGCAGCACAGACTTCTTGTACAGGCTGTTAGTGCAAGTAACCACATTCTAGAAAATGATTTGGGTAATTGCATAAAAAAGGCTTGACAATGCACCAGCCTCACAAACAGAGCTGAGCCTTATCAGGCAGACAGATCTGATTAGCACCTGCTTGTCACTCACAGTGGCCAAGCCCCTTGCATAACTCTGAGCCTTGATACAATTTCAACAGATGAGGGGGAAATTATATATAGAAACCAAACGTTTTTTGTTTGTTTGTTTTGTTTTTGTTTTTTGTTTTTTTGCACCAGGCAGTAAACATGTTTGCTTCAGCTCTGAAAGTTAAGCATTTTAACATGTGTGTCTGTGGAGATTTACTCGTTTTTGGATACAACCTCCGGGAACTGCAATTTTTTGGCACCTTTGCGTTGGCTTCATTTCTCAGCCACAGAAGTTGGCGCTTGGATATAACATGTTAAACGGTGAGTTTAAGAGGTGCCGGTAGATATATTTGCTTTGGCAGTTCCTACCGTATCCAGGTTTTGTGCTAAGCTAACCCTTCTGTTAAGTCTTAGATGGTCTGTCAGAACCGGGTCGCGAGGTTTGTTCGCTAATCAAAAATGGCTATCCTTGAAGATAGAGAAGGTGGACATCTGAGTGATACTAAGGATGAATTTTACTAGCCCTTTAGACTTTTCAAACATGACTTCTGGAAGAGAATGTAATGAAAATTAATGTATCCACAAGAAACTTGTCTTGTTGTTGTTTGGGTGAAACAATTTCTTTTTTCAGCACTAACCAAAATTCATGTCACATTGTGTTCTTGGAAATTTTAGATGTGGATTTTGTCACTATTAAGAAAATCCTACAGGGACACATAAATAGCTGACTGGGTTGAGCACATGACCCATACGTTCAACGACTACTCCAGGGGCATGGGTTCTAGCCCACCCTGGGCCATTTACTGCATGTTTCCGCCCACTCTCCCTCCCTGCTTTCCTTTGTACTTTACTGTCCTGTCAAAATAAAGGTTAAAAAGTCCAAAAATGAAAAAAAAAAAATCAGTAAATAAAGAAATCATCTGTTAAATGCTGTTGTATTGTGAAAGCTATTTAAACAGAATTTAAGAGGGAAAAGGAAATCAGTGGAAACTAAAAGGAGGTTATCCATAGGAGAATTTGTTCCCTTTTTTTTTTTTTTTTTTTTGAAGGTACATTAAAATATTCCCATATGCACACCCACAAACTCACAGAGCATCTCTCTTTGCCTCTGTCAAACACATACACGCATTTACTTTACGGTACAGGTTTATGATTTACAGCGAGGATCTGCATTTGTCCAGATGTGTGTATCCCTCAATGCCTGCCCTCAGTAAGATAAAAACCAATGACCTGTACTACACTGTGCACACAGATACTGGCATGTGTTACATCAAGCCAAAGAATCCTTCTTTTCCTCCCGCCTTCTCGTTTCTGCCTCAAAACATTCCCTCGCCTCCTCCATCTTCTCCCATCCCATTTGTCAAAGGCTAAAGAAACAGAGACAGAAATCTGGGAATTGCTTGATACCCCTGCACTGCTATGCTGAACACTAGAATTCCATCTAGAGATGTTTGGAATAGTTTGCTAGTTGATAATGTTGAGTTTGTTGCAGGACTGCAACGATTTTTTATTTATTTTTTTGCTTAGTTTAATCCTCAGGTGTCCTCAGGTGTCACTGAGGCAGAGCCGTTATCGAGACGGTGAGCTCAGGTGGAGTCACAGAATGTATTCTGTTGGTGGAGTCAGAAAACCTGTTTCTAGCATCCAAAACAGCAGCTATTGTTCCTGTAATCACTATAAAAACCTTTACCGGGAAAAAGCTGGCAGGAGTCCTTCATCAACCACCTGTTCAACAAGCTCCAGTGTGAAGAGCAGCCAACTTTGCAGCTGCACCGTTTGTTTTACAGTAAAGATGAAGAAGTTAAAACATGCAGATGAACTGCTAATTTAGTTTAATGCGATGTTTAAATCAGGCAGCTCACTGAACGCTGACGGCAGCAAGCAGGGGCCAGTCTAAAGGGGGGCATGGGGTGTACGAGACCATATTTATTGCAATGCTTTACAAACATTGTTTTGCAAATTAAAAATAATATGAATATAAATAAACGATTATATGAATTGTTGTTGTTTTTTGTTGTTTTTTTTTTGCGCAGGTCAGTAAAAAAACTGATCTGGGGCTGAATTATTTTTATTATTTATTAATATAAAATTTTAATATCTACACCATCAGAATGTCTGCTTTCTGCAGCAGGAGACGTTGCCTCAAAGCACAGGACAAACCTCAGTTCTGAGCGCTGATGCGCTCACTTTTCTTCATTGCCACTAAAGACTTTCAACCGCACATACTCAGAGGTGGCAAAAGTACAGACATTCTGTACTTAAGTAGAAGGAAAAGTACTTGTGTTAAAAAATACTTTGGTAAAACTGGAAGTACTGGTTCAACTTCTTAAGTAAAAAAAAGCACAGGCTCTGAAATGTACTCAAAGTAAGAAAGTAAAAGTAGCTGGCTGTGTAAATGTTGAATTCAGTGAATGAATCTCAGCATCAGCAGCTTTGATTCAAACTCATGTCTGCTACACTGATGTAACCTGTAACTCTGACCATGAGCACAGCCTCTGTGCACCACTGCAACACAGAACTTTACTGTAAATACAGTACAGCGAGCTGACCTGTTTATCGCGCGCTACACTGCAGTATTTTCATACACTCTTTGAATTACACAAAGTTAGCATACCTCAGTTTGTTTTGCAGTCCTTACCTTTAAACCTAACCTCTCGTCTTCCTCTCCTGCCCTCTTTCTAACATCTCGAGGGAACTTCTCCCTGTTCTCTATTTGTACTTCTTTACTTCCCACCTCTGCACATATTCACTCATTCACTAGTACACACACACACACACACAAACAAAACCATCCACACATGAACTTTTTTTCTCTTTTCAATATTTATTATTGCTCGTTGATACGACGCAAGTATTTCTTATCCGATTACTCCATTAAGTTTGTTGCCATATCTTTAGTTGGCCTGCAATAAAGAAATTCACTAGAAACAGAATTTCAGTGTTTATTTTAGAAGCAAAAGCATAAGTTAGATCAGATTTCAAGACTGTTTGGTGACAGTTACAGTGCTCTTAATGTGTTGGCAGCAAGTTAGATTACTTCTTATAGTTGTGGATGTCCATACGTGCAAGAATGTGGGGCACCGGTGTTATGAATACACAGTAAGTTTCTATCACTATATAAGCAGGGGGAAGGGCTACTGTTTTTGATGATCTGGCTCTAGGTTAAACATGACACATTCTTGCAGGGATTAATATTTCCTTCTTTCGCTCCCTCCCTCATTCCTGCCTGCAGTTCCCTTTTTTTTTTTAGCGACTTTCTCTTTTTTCACATGCTTCCACCTCACAAGGATATTTATCTCTTGTAGATTCCAACCCTAGCGAGGACTCTGATGTCAACATAACAACGTCCTGCGTCCAGGGAAAGGGCGCACACTACCAAGGCACAATGAATGTCACTCCAGAGGGTGTGACATGCCAGCGCTGGGACGCTCAGTTCCCACATAGTCACTCCTTCCTTCCACAGAACTACAAATGCAAGTGAGTAATGCTTGTTTCAAAGTTGCTGACTGCGTGGATTCGGTTTTCTTGGGAGTGTCAAAGAGAGCATTTGCTCAGTTTGTGCATTTGACACCATCATCAGCATCATCATTTAAATTGTAGTTTGTGTGTGTGTTATAGAGACCTCCGAGAGAATTACTGTCGTAATCCTGATGGCGCAGATTACCCATGGTGCTTCACTACAAACCCTAATCAGAGGATAGCCAAGTGCACCCACATCCCCAGATGTGATGCAGAGGACGCACAAAAAACAGGTAAATTCTTTGTTAAAAAATTAATTTTGGAGAAGTGTTTCGGGGAAGTTGTTTGCTTTCTATAAACAGTGGGTAACAGCAAGCATGGCCAGCCATGTTTGTTAAGTTTATAGAAAAAAAAATGCGTTGTAAAAATGATCTAGAGTTGTGTCGTTATTCTTAAAACATTTGTAAAAGTCACACTGCCAGGAAAAAGTCTGATATAATAAAACCAGAGCAAACTGTCTTCATATTCTGCTTTTGTCCTGCCTGCTCTCTCCATTCTCTCCGGTCTTCAGTTTTGAGAGTGACAGCAATTTTCTCACCAGTTACTGAGAAATTATCAAACGACACAGGTTTAAATAGACATGTCATATTTTTGTAAAGTGGAAGAATATTGCTCTCTTAGGACAGGGCCACTTGGCAGCGGGCTGCCCAGTGAATTCCATTTCATGGAAGAACAACAACACCAGACTTTGGCAATAGCTGCTCGTTGTCGTTTCCCATGTTTCTCTGCTTTGGATTTCGCTAGACCACACATGTCTCAAAGCAGCCAGTCAGTTTGCAACTAAAGACCCTTCCCTGATTCTGTTTAAGACTAGGAATAATGAGATTTGGGTAGACACCGCTTACACAGGGACCCTAAATATTAAATAGTCCAAACCACAAAGAGAAGCATGGACCCAAATCCTTTCTTTGTCTCTGCACATTCATGAATGTGTGTTTGTGAATATTCCAGCGACTTGAAGAGGTGTTTAAGAGACCGCAGGGGTCAGTAATCCTTGGCATTTTAGCAAAGTAATGCAAATAATTTTTATCTTGTTCTGGCTCAGAGTGCTATGAAGACAACGGAGAGACGTATCGGGGAACTTTATCCACAACTCGATCCGGGATTCCCTGTGCAGACTGGTCACATCACATAAACAGGTAATGAAGTCATTTGTTCTGCAAAGAATTTTTATTGCATCGCTTTTGCTGACTCCCAGCAGAGCTTCAGCCATACTGAGCAACCCTGGAACAGTTTCCTAGAGAGATTGACATTCTTTTCAGCTCACTTGATGACTGTTTGTTGACAACTTAGCTCCCATTGCCTTGTGAAAATCCCTTTCAAATGAATGAGGCTAAGCAGTGAAAACAAACAGCGAGAGGAAATCAGGGGTTCCATGGGGGTCAATACCAGGTCCAATTATTATTCATCTAGCTGACGAGAGGAAACCCGAGGGTGCTCTCCAAGTGACCCATACTGAGGGGAAGACTGCTCGCTCCAAGGCCGTTACTTCATGCTCAAGTCAGCCTGTTGGAATTACTTAATTTACAGGAATTTTAAAAGCCAAAATGGCACAGACAGATGGACATGTTCCAGAGCCGACCCCTGACCCCAGGAAGTGCTTTCTTAGGAAAGTAGATCAAAGCCAATCAGCTCCCTCCCATAGAATGCAGCCAGCGAGGCTACCCTGTTCAGGGTTGAGGGTCATCCTAGGAAAAACTGCTGAGAGCTACAGCTTGTTTAACATTCTCCTGGGAAGTGGAATTATCTTCACCCCCTTACAAATTGTCAGTTGATTAGCATTATTTTTGCGTGAGCGTGTCCAGACTCTTATCAAATAATTGCTTTTTAAGGATATTATGGATATCTTAGAAGACACACGATTAGATGTAAATTCCTACAAATCAAAAGCACAACTGCATCATTCCATAGAGGATGTGGCTCCCGCTGGTCTGAACCCTGCTGAACGCTCAGACCGCATACTTTTAAACTCCCATGAGCACTCTTTACAAAACTCTGCATTTCCTTCTACAGGCTAAGCGGCAAATGTAGAGGATTCATTGCGCTATAGGAAAGCCAGAGTCAGATTTTCCAGGCATTCCATGGTTCCTTTCGTGTGCATGTAAAATATGTGCCTGACAGCATTTGTGCAACTCCGTGTACACATGCGATCATCTTTATGAGATATGACCCAGAGTTAGTTCTTGGCTTTGTGCAAAATAGCATATGGGATATGATAATCTGTATTTGTGTGTTTTACAGTGGGGATTCTCACTCTACAGTGTCCCATGTAGGGCTGGAGAAAAACTACTGCCGGAACCCAGATCGGGACAAGCATGGCCCCTGGTGTTACACCAGTCCAAATAACCGCTTGACCTGGGACTACTGTAAACTGAAGCACTGTGAGTTTCTTAAATAAACATTTATCCTCTTATGACTGTCTCTGCAAGTAGATAATATCTGTGTTTACCAGAGTAGAGGGGCAATGAAATATATCTATGCAAGTGTATATGCAAATCGGTGCCGATAGGTGATAAGCTTTGGTTTTGCATGTTTCAGACCAACAAAACCACAACACATCCAGACTGCTAAACAAGTGTGATATAACTATAGACTTTACAGAAACAATGGGCATTTTAAAAGTCGTCCAGTGGTTTGTAGACCACTGCTTTGAAGCCACAAATATTTCATTGTGAATGTGCCCATATTTGGACGAGAAGGCAGACCTGCAGAGTCGTCAGCTAACACTAGCTAACTAGGAAGGGCAGGTCTGACTGTGAAACAGCACACTAATTGGCTAATGACTTGTGATTAACAACTTGTTAGCCAATGAGTGTGCGGTTTCATATCACAGATAGGACCAGAAATCTTCTTGCAACCACAGCAGTCGCCATCTGGTGCCCTTCAGATAAAATGCAAGTTTTAAGGCCCTTACTCAATGGCTCCATTGTTACTATCCCAGAAGCTACATCCATGTACCGTCTAGGGCGTATGGGGATTGACTCACTTTTGCAACCAGTTTGGCCTTTAACATCCAGGAGAGAAGGATTGCTCACAAAAAAAAAAATTGCTGCCTTCGAAGGTGGAGAAGCTTGTTATGAAACTGAGGGGTACAGAATATGTTTCTGTTGTATAAAGCAAAGGACATTTTTTGAGCATTTGGGGCTTTTCAAACAAGACATCTGAAAGAGCGTGTAATGACGTTTAGAACAGAAGAAGGCTGTGCCAGTCTGTGGGTTTAGCGCATTGAAATAACACAAGTGATTTAGCTCCGTAGCCTCCACTGACTTCAACCAAAATATCATAATTGTTTTCTTACACAGCTTTCGGGTGGCTTACGTAATCTGCTCTCTGTGGTTTTGTCCAATTGGCAGAGAGTGCACGATGCTCAAACAGCAAACAGATGCGAAAGTCTGTTGCCATACTTTTATTTGAGAAAACACACACTTGGGCCACTGGGCCCAGCTCGTTCTTTGGCTGGTTTCAGCGGAGCTGCATTGAAGAGCCTCTTTTGAATAATTTCCATAATGTAAAACACGTCTTCCGTGAAGTTTTGAGGTCTTGAGCAAATCTATTTGCTGTGGTTGCTGACTGTTAGAGCCTCCAGCAGCGATTTGGATGCAGAGATAAACCTTTGTAAAGTATAAAAAGCTGTCATATTTACTGAGCATTCATGCTTTGTGTGTCAGCGTAGTTTCCTGCTGCAGTCTTCTTACTGTTGTGCTTTTCTTTACGTATATCAGGTGAATCAGCTACAAAGGCTCCTCAAACAAACAGTGAGTATGTTTTTTTTTTGGGGGGGGGGGGGGGGGGGGTTTGCCCAGAGTGGTCCTCTTCCTCATGTCCTTATCTCTGATCTCTTCCCTTTTCCTTTTAACTCTGTAAATCAGGTCGGTCTGTTGATATTTACCTGACTAAACAAACAGTTTCCTTTTGAAGTTTTTATAAATAATATCCCATAAAAGTGTTAAAAATTACATATGTCTAACACACAGTATCAATTATATCTCCTTGTTTAGCTCAAACTAGGCCCAAGATATCGTGCTTTGTGCATATAAACACCAGAATAGTCGGTGGACATCAAGTGCGAGGGACAGATGGCAGCTGGGTTGTAAGCATCCAAAGACAGTAAGTGGTTTTCAGTCTCTTTTAGAATCCTAGTCTTTCATCCACTTTCATACTACGAACACATTTTTCTTCTTACATTTTCTCAGGAAGGTTCATTTGTGTGGTGGCTCACTAATCAGAGAAGATTGGGTTTTGACAGACCAGCAGTGCTTCACCTCCTGGTAATTTTTCTCCCTTTTCTAACTTACCTTTAAAAATTCATACTTTAAACACGCTTCCTGCTTCTCTCTGTAATTGCTTAAAGGCTGTGCAGCACACTCCCAGACAAACCTGACCAGAGATAGGGACTGTATGTTCTGGACTCCTGTTTAACCTGCAGTTGCTTATGTCAGAACTAATCATGTTGTCTTCATATAATGTCTCTGTCATCTGTAGCACGGGCTTTGATGAAAAGAACCTTTTTTTTTCCTGTAGTAATGTGCAATGCTGCAAGTACTACATATGGTGTAGATCAGCAGCTTTTAGCAGATATTTTGATTTAGCGGGGAGCCTCGAGATGTTTGAGGCTCTGCCTTTGTTCCCTTTCTTCTCTATGAACATTTAGAGGTTTGCCATCTATATTATTATAAAAGGTTATCTTAAGAAGCTAAGAACTGCTAAAATGTGTTAAAAATTGTTGCATTTGTGAAGACTTTTTTGTAGAGACTTATATGATCCTAATAGCATTTAAAAGTAAAGCTGCTGTAGATCTGAGCAGGATTCATGTTCTCAGCTGTTTCCTAAAGAATCCTTCACCTGAGGACTGGTCAGTTAAATGCCTTTGGCAGCGATCCACTGTTACAAGTCACAAATACTGTATGAATCTTGTTTACACTGAGCCTTGTAATCATCAGTGTTCCAGATCTCAGGGATTACAGCGTTCAGGTCGGCCTGCGCCACCTCAATGAGTCTTCAAGCCGACCACGACTGCGAATCTCTCGCCTGATCTGTGGCCCAGACGGATCCAACCTAGTCATGTTGAAACTAGCAAAGTAAGTACTCCCCAGTAGCGGCTAGGTTTCAGCTAATTTGTGCTTCTAGTCAGTGAAATAAAAAACCATTAAGTACTGTGAGTGTTTTAAATATAAAAAAGAAAAGCAAGTCATACAATATGTTTTGGCTTTAATTGGTGATTATTCCTGTTGGTTCTAGTCCTGCCCCTGTGTCTGAGGGTGCCTCCACCATTCATCTACCAGTGAAAGAGTGTCACATCCCTGAAGGCAGCAACTGCACCATGTATGGATGGGGGGAAACCAAAAGTACTGCCTTCTTTCACCCACGTGCCCTTTTTCGTGTTATTTATTATAACAAAAAAAATAGTGTGGATGGTTCCATTCACAAATTTTTTTTTTTTTTGCTTCCTTCTTTGTTCAGATACCGGATATGATGAAGCCCTGAACACTGTAACCATGCCAATGGTCAACAATGACATGTGCTCACAAATCAAAGAAGACGCCGGTGAAAGCAGAGTGTGTGCTGGCGGCAAAAGGGGAGAAGGCGTATGTGATGTAAGGATCTTAAATGCATCCCGAAACAAAAAACAACATGGATGTGAATTGAATGCACGGTGCTTAAAGGTTCATTTCACCCCAGTTCTGTAACAAACCCCACTTATTGGAACTACTTTCTACTGAAGAAATAGTCCCTCTTGTTGAGCAGCAGATGTTTCAATGAGGACTGTTAAAAGTGACAAATAAAACATAAACATAAACTTTTTGAACCCACCGATGCCTAAAATGGCAAAATGTTTTTGCATTGTGGGTAAACTAACATTTTAAGCGTTATATTATTATTATTATAGACTTGATTGGTCTAACTATTGCTAATGCATCGCCTCTTTCTTGCAGCGGGACTACGGCGGTCCACTGGTTTGCCAGGAACACGAGCGCAAAGTCATAACTGGTGTGAGCATTCAAAGGACAAAATGTGCCTCATCGCAGCCTGCGCTTTTTGTTAATGTTGCTTTCTACTCAGAGTGGATATACAAAGTGTTCAAACTTTACCCGAGTGTGGAGAGGAACTGATGGAGTGGTGTGAAAAACAACCCCACAGAGGACCACCAGGGCTCGCAAGAGCAGGTGGGGGCAACTTGGGCCAAAAAAGACGTCTCCGATATGGATTATTGTGTGACGTACAGAAAGTGACTGTATAATAAGTGGCCAACTGGGATTTTGTGTCTAAATCTGTCATTTTATACAGATGGCATAAAGTAGAAGCTGGTGACTGGATGTACCTAATGGGTTCTCATCCATTCTTCTGTTTTGCAAACGAGGAGCTGAAGGTATTGAAGCGCAATACCATTTTCCAAACCAAAGTCTTGTGCACATAGATGGCGTACTAATTGTTTTTTGACATGTTCAGAATTTCTGAAGCCGTGCGAGCAAAGATAATGAGGAGGACACTTGTGATTCAGTATTATCTCCTGGAATATACTTGAACCAAATCCTTGGTGGTTTCCACTTAGGGTATAGCCTTCAGTGATTGGGAATTTTTTCATTCTTTTTTTTTTTTTAAAGTGTCGAGCTGGTCTGCAAAATGTGTCTTTTTGCCTTAAACACAAGCGATGTGGACAGAGAAATGTTGCCTTCGCAGCAAAAAAATAAATAAATAGAGATACTAACCTGGTATTTGGATACTTTACAAATATCACAGAAAGTAAAGGTGTCCGTAAAAAGAAAACATGTGCATAAAAATGTCACTACGATCTCCCTGTTGAGAAAATAGCCTTTCAACCCGGCAGCACTAATTGTGTGCAGTAGCTGAACTACCTTTTCCCAAGTTAGCTGTAACTGTTAGTTTCCCCCATGAGAGGGTCTAAGTAGGACTGAGCAAACTGCTCCCCATCTTATGCTAATATTTGTAGCATGAGAGAAAGAAGAGCCATGCCAAATATAACATGGCTATTTGGTCTCCAGTTTGGAGGGAACTGTGGCCCCAGGCGGGCTGTGTGTGGTCAGTAGGATCTTTTTTTTTTTTCTTTTTTTTTTTATGGAAAGTGACTCTGTGTGTGGATACCTGCAGATTTGTTACGTTTCTGCTGTATAATTTTATAGGTCTTATAGATCTGGAATATTTTTTTGGGTCACTCGGTAATGTTGGATTGGCTTCTTTGTGCTTATGAATATGTTTAATATTTAAAGAGACTGGTTGCTTGTAAGTAATGTATATTTATTTTTCTAAATGAAAAGATGTTCAACAAATGAATTCATAATTCCACGTGATATTTAGGTGGTAGTTTCTTGTTTCTGAAAATTATAGACCAAGTCTGACACTAAGTATATGCCTCATATGGCCAAACTTTAAAATCAAGGATCTTTGTTTTGGGGTATAAATATGAATCTGGATGAGGAGGAGGGTGTTTTTATTAAGGCGATGATAGTTGAAATGGGGTGGAGGGGACTGGAGACTATCCCAGCAGTCACAGGGGGAGAGGTGAGGTACACTCTGGGCAGGTCACCAGTCTATCACAGAGCTAACAACAGAGACAGACTACAATTTAAGTTGCTCAGCTGCTATTCAGCTGCTCCCTTACCAGGGGTCAGCACAGCGGATGAATCTGCGTATTTGATTTGGCAGAGTTTCGCGTCCTTCCTGACGCAACCCTCCGAGGGATTTGTGTCTCCTCCCGGGCCTGAAACCGGTGCTCTTTTGTCTGTTAGGTGAATGCGCTAGCCACTACACTCATTTTCGCTAACACTGATATCAGTTATTAATGGTAATTCACGCAATGCGATAAATAAAACGAGCAAAATCATTAGGGGGAAAAAAAATCACTACATGAAAAATTAAAACACGTTTGGCTTTCAACACTTTCAGCTTAAGCTTTCTACAGATTAGAAAAAGTAAATAAGAGATTCGCTTACAAGAATCTGATTCCCACAATTTCAGAATAACCAGAGAGCAGCCTAATGACGCCCCAGTGGCCCTGTGTTTCTCAGCTATTGATTGCAATGCAGCCTGCTGGGATCTTTGTGAATGTTGCTCAAATTTAAGATAACTGCTGCGATTATGGTGTTGGAAATGATACAGCAGAATCGCAAAAAAAAGGATATTATTGGCTGTAAGTCGATGGATTTTAGTGAGTCATTTGGTCAGGATTCAGATTAATTCTTTTAAAGAAACAAACTATATTCAGTGTCATTGTGTCAGTGCAGTTCTTTAAGAGTCTCACACAGGTTTACAATCGAAATGAAGGTCTGTGAAGTGGCTAATTTAAGGAAAGGTGGCTTCATTAAAGGCTACTGGGTGATTAAACAGATTGAATCCAATGCTTATGTGGCAGATCGTGTATTTGTATCGTAAATGGATCCGTTTTCTTGTCACCACGCTCTTACGGTTGTTGTTGTTGTTATTTAATTTTCCTTAATATAAGCCTCTTACGTTCTGTAAATTACAATTTGTAATTTTTGTAAATATCACACTTGAGTATTTTTATTTCTCGATCATTCTGTTCATATGTTTGTATACTGTAAACTTTAAATATAACAGCTGCTATTTTGTGTTAGTGATTTGTTTTATATTGGTGAAATTTTTCTGAATTTTGTACCCTTTGTATTATTCCTATTTTAATAAACACCTTGACATCACATTAAGCTGCAGTCCCTTTCCTCTGTGGAATATGTCGCAAGGAACATGCCAGAAACAACAACTCTGGGTCTGTTTACTCCATCTTTTGGCAGTTTAGTCCTTATATCAGTCAGAGAAGCGAATTCTAGTGTATAATAAATACTCATAAGTGGCTAAAGCAGCGGGGTTCATACATACAAAAGGGAAGGAGATAAATAATAACATGTCAGAAACATTTGGATAACAAATTTGGAGATACAGTTGAACTTGGATGTGCTTTTCAGCAATTCCTAAAGTTTTAGTTGCTCAATATGAGATAAGATGGACTTAAATCCTCCAGACGTAAGATTAATATTTAATATTTGTTGCACGGTTAAAGCAGCGAGTTGAAGAGTTTAGAGGAGGAAGGTTGCTTGTGGAAATGCTAGCAACCAAAAAATTTTATTGTATCTCATAACGTAACCACAGGATGTTTTAATGCATAAACACAAACTGTAAAGAGGTCACTCGAGTCAAGAGGATCATCGTAAAAATATTTACCTCTGAAATGTCTTATAAATTAGCACAAAACTGCATCGAAGTACAACAATATGTGTTCAATACTTTCCATTCAGAAAGCGATTCGTCGCAGAAATCACAACACAAACGTGGAGATATCATTTACCTCTCTGGCTTCATGATGTTTTATTCCAATGGGGGTCATTTTGCCAGTAGGCCACTTCCATGCTGCTGACCAAGCTATTTGTATTCTGAACCTAATCTTCCCCCTGCTGACCAATTATCAAGCAACTCAGAGCCTCACTGTCTCTTCGCTGTAGTAAAGGGACATAAAGGAACTCAATGCCTCTGGCCTGTTGCAGTCGTAAAAAGTGATACTGAGCCGAGCAGATATCGGGTCGTGTTTAAACTTTTTGAAGCTATACTTTTATGGATTCTCCCACTGGCTTTCCCTGGACGGGAATCTTGGAAAAGTGCCTCGCGTTCCTTCTGCGCTGAAACAAACAGCAAGCCCAACACTATAAAGGCGATAACATCCCTATCATCCAGTGGTAACCTTAAATGATCCATGGAGCAATAATTTGTGTAACAGTGAACAAGTCCTTAAGACTGATATATCACAGATGAGCGCAGCAGAGGATCCATAGAAGATCATGATTAGAGATGAAAATCTATCTTGTAATAATCTCTATCAGTACTAAATTGTGACCTCTCCAACTTGAACCTTATTTTATTGTCCTAGTCACACCTTGTTGCCTGGCAATGATATCAATAAAACATCACTTCCAAGAAAGTGTTTATTAGCATCTTATCTATCTTTTCAACCTTTCTTGTCTTATAAAGGTGTAGGAAGTTTGTTTCTTTACAGATAGGTCTGGTGAATTAATTTAATTGTCTTACCAATCAAAGATTACATGGCGTGTCAATAGCACCGAGTCAAGGGACGGTGATGAGTCAAGATGCTTTTGAAGCAAAGTGAGCGCGAAGTACAAAAGTGTCACGTCCGTCCTTTGTCTCCCTCTGCTGGTTTGAAAGCGTCCCTACAAGTCAAGAAATTAAGCTGCAGTCAAAATACAGCTCTTCCTGCTGATTCAGTGCTCTCACTTTCAGTCCATGCAGTGATGCTGATTCACATCCGGGGGCAAACAGAAGCTGCTCATTTGTTTGAAACTGGCTCCAGGTAAAAGGCATCACCTGCTGGTTCCACTGCTGAATCACCGGGCAGTCTGACCTTTCTGTCTGAGTTGCTAAAGGGCAGGTTCTCCTCATCTCGGTGTGACGGGGAACCAGTGGGAAAGCGTATCTCTCTCTGTGAAGATCCAGCGGAGTCTTGTCGATGTTTTGTACGTCGCTCGGCTGATGGAGAAATGAGGATGGGACTGAGAAGGATGCAGGACATCCAGAATTCCCCATACCTGCAGGTCGGATTTTTTTTTTAAAAAAAAGAAGGAATAAATATAAATGTGTGAATATTGACTATCATCTCGACAAGTCTTAAACGACACATAAATAGTGGTGCAGGAAATGTGGTCTTCATTGCTTCGAACACAAATCATAAACACTCGCCTTCAACGTGATAAAGTGCTGGTTAAACATTTTAAAATCCTTATAATGAAATGCAGAGAAAGCTATCTGAAGACAATGACAATTCCACCTGTTTCCGTTGGGAAGAAGCAGCAATTTTGCAGCTTCCTGGCGACGGTGCTGCACAACGAGGAGCTTTCAGGGTTGACTTTTGCCATTCCAGTAGCCTTCAAATCCACATAAACACAGATTATGTTACCAGAAGTTTGTTAAAATGTCCCTGAAAAACACAGAAATCTAATGTGGAAACTACCCAGCAGTTTAAATTAAGGCAGAAAACTGTGTGTTCAGGACATCTTTCTCAGTATTATGTCTCAGGGGCTTTAAAGTAGCTGGTTCACTGTACCTGTTGAGGTGAGTAGCTCTGTGCCATTGTTGGATTCACAGGAACAAAGTCTCTTTGCTTTTGAAAGTCATCAGCTGCTACAGAGAAACACATTTGCTATGGTTCATTGGTCATATTATATGTATTCTTATCATATCCTCGCTGCACACACTCAACTCCCAAGTATGTGTGCACCACACACACACACACACACACACACACACACACACACACACACTCACACTTACTCTGTGCACTACTTCTCTGCTTGGCTTCTCTCCTCCATTTAGCCCGTCTGTTTGAAAACCAGACCTTTGAGAGACAGACGCCACATCTCAGGAACAGACAGCTTAAATGTATATGAACATTTAAATGCTAAAATTGATGAGGAGTCTACCTTGATGGTGTCCTCAGGGAGTCTGATTTCGGCGGACAGTTTCTCTCTTGTGTACATATCAGCGTACTGGCTGCGAGAGAATTCTGATTCAGGACACAGAGACATTTATTTAACTATTGCTGAATCTATAAAGGCTGCATTGTGCTGAGTTTGAAACAGCTGAGATTTGAAATTACCTTCCTCCAGTGCTCTGCTCTGCTCCAGCGTAAAGGTGGTGCGGATTCTGTGCTGGACGCCTTTAGATTTATGGTTATTACTGCACATTGTCTCAAACATCTCGTGCTTATTTGCTTCTTCGTGAGCCGTAGAATAAAAATCTGCACATATAAAAGCCCATATTTTACATGCAGTTAATATGCAGTGCATTTATGTATAAAATTGGCATGTTTAGTGATAGAAATGCTGATCAAATTAGGCTATTTGGGAGGTTTTGTCTATTCACACAATGCCTGTCTTCCTAAACTGCTGGAAACGACTTGCCCAAGTTACTTACCCTGCTCTACCCTGATATCAGCGTTGAGGTCCATGTATGGTGGTCCGTGGTCCAGGTGGATCTTTCTTAAAATCCTATTTATAGATGACACCTTGCAGAAGACATTGTGCACAAAACACTATCAAGTGCTGGAATCTTTTCAGCGTCGTGATAATAAATCTGAATTTCAATCTTACTTACACTGGGGACTTTGGAGGCCTTGCATATCCGCGCCGCTGCGAGCCGTTTTCGAATTTCCCAAGCAAAAATAGTCGGATTTTCTTTTTTGCACTGGATGATTGTAGAGATGACACCCGGGGTGAGAAGTCGGGGGCGGCTCCCTCCGATGGTCTTGGGTTCCAGGAGTCCTGTGAGCCGGTAGCGGCTCAGGATCTTACTGACGCACCCGTTGGACACCTAAAAGATGCAAGTGGGTTTCACTTTGTTAAAGTAGCATGATCCGTTGATGCTGTATTTAAAAATCGTCTCTGTCGCGCTTTTTTTTTTTTTTTTTTTTTTTTTTTTACCGCAAACCAAAAGGTTATCCTACCCTAAGTATCCTGGAGATCTGGCTTGGACGGACTCCCTCCGAAGCCAGCTGAATCATTTTTCGTCTCTTGGATTGTGGGAGAGGTCTGCCGTTTAGAAACATTCCTCCCAGCTGGTTGACACTTCCACCACCTTATCACAACACAGACAAAACTAATTATAATTTTAATTAACTGAACACAGTGAGTCCACTAATCACTCTGCATTTAAATAAGTGGTTAAAAAAATATTCGAGAATAAACCTTTATTTTCTAGATCAGCGTTCGTTCCGCACATCTCTGCTTGCTCCCAGCTTTGATGATAAAACTGAAGTCAAAACTATAATAATGTTCCCAAGGGCGGAAAAAAAGACCTCAAACCTCAGCGTGGAAAAATGTGTGAAATTGGAAATAATTAAATTATCCAGGTAACTCCACACCCGTCTGGTGAACAAATTACAGTGAGAGGAATCCCACCCTTCAGCAGCAATTTATAGGCCTGCACACCTCAACATGACGTAGTGATGTGATTCCTCAAATGTAAACAGCCTGCTGCTTGAAAGAGAATGAGGGTGTTATAGACTGGAAATGTGCTTCATGTTGGCGCGTTTGAGATGCCAGAATCTCGGGACGTGGAGCACTATTCTAGTTTATCCACCTGTGATTTCATCTTTTTGGTCAATTCACAAGACAAGTCTCCAGTAATATATTTTAAAAGCAAATGTAGACGAATGAGTGATGGAAATTTATTTTGCAGAAAAATGTCCCCACAAAGCCTTTCAGCGAGCCCAAATTATTATAATTATCTTAATTATAATTATCTCAACGGTCACATAAACATAAACAGACTAGGTCTGTTTTTAATGTCGAATATTCTGTGTACTGCCCCAACAAGTGACACACTAACACAATAGCATGCAAGCCTGGGAACTCAGAGAGCTTCCTCTTGCGCAGTAGCTGCCGGCAGCGTCAATTAGGCAGTCCGGTTTTCAGTGGAGCACACATCAGCCCTTCTGTTTTCTGCTTTGGCTCATCTTAATGTAACGAAAATAAAGAGCGAAATCTCTTCTTTCAAAGAAACCAAATGATCAACACCGGTGTGTTTCTCGTGCTTTAGTGGGTCACGTGACTTGAACATCCTTTCCCAGGTTAAGTGGCTCAGATTAAAATGATCTCTGGGCTCCTTTCATAAAACAAACATTTGGAAATCTGCTTCTATGACGACTGCCATATGGTAAAGTGCTTTTGATAAATCATAAATCCATCACGAAGTCTCTCTTTATTACATTTTCTTTCAAAACGTGAACAAATAGACTCCTATATGGGCGCAAGGAAAGGGCCAATTGGGGGACCTCGTTTATGCAGAAGAGGGAGGCTAAAACAGCCCTCACAGATGTTCCTTGGGCAGCCAGCAGATAAAAATGCGTTGTAAACGTTTCAAAGGGAAATATTTGACGAGCAAATATTAGCCTATGTGAAAACCCACACGAGGCTCGTCTTTTGGTCTGTTTAATGACTAATTGAATCATTAGTTGGGTCCACACAGATCGAAGTGCCACCGAAATAAAGGCTTAGATTTTAAAATGCCATATGGCCCAAATTATACATTAACCACGAGTTAGAGGATAATAATACTGTGTGTACAATCAGCCAGGTTGGATGGAGGACAGCCATTTTTGGACACCATCATCTCCTTGCCAACCGACACAAAGAGCGACCAGGGCAACGGTTTCTATTTATTACCTGTGAGTCAGTGTGGTCATTGATTTATAGTACTTTACTGCACATACATTGTGTGCCAAACGAGAATAATTAAAGTACTTATGCTGTGTTGTTAAGACAGAAACACGTTTTCGTTGTGCGTAAATTTTAAGATGTGCTCGCCAGGGGAAGGGGTGACTTTAAGCGCTTAAATAGCGCCACAGATAACATATCCGTTTTAGTTACATGTCCTAGGTGTTTGTCTTGTGTACAAAACGCGTGTATTGGTGCTTTACTGCTTTACTGTTTCCTAAAGCGTTGAGAAATGTGAAAAACTCAGCCGCGTAAAAAGGTTACCAAAACCTCTCCAAAGCGCACTGAGTTGCCGTGTGCGCAAAGGAGTTGTTTCCATAGTCAATTTCTTCCGTTCTGATACGAGATGGCAGCGCGATTCAATGAATGTCGATCTTTTGGAGTTTTAGCATCGTAAATGTTTCTGCATTCTGTGAATGGAGATCATTGTTTCACTTTGTTGAATCATTATTTGATATCTTACATGCGTTTATGGCCGTGGGCAGCAGGGTAAAAGGCAGAAGGTGGTCTATCTTAACCTGCCATTCAATATAAATGCGTCATAAATGTTTCCTCAAATGCTTCTTTTTATTTTGTTTTATTTTTTACTTGACAGAACTACAAAATTTTATTTTTAATCCCCAAGTTTCCCAAATTGTATACAGTTTGGGAAACTGACGAATTATTCACGCATTTCATACTTAATGTTCCACATGATGACATTTCCCAATATTTGGTCGCACCCTAACCCCCCCGTTTTTGGATAAATTTTGTTTTTGTTGTTTTTCATAGATTCCAAAGCATTATGCAAACAGAAATCACTCTTCGTTCTTTTTTCATAGGTTTTAAAAGAAAATGTGTGTACCCTGATTTGCGTGGTTTCCGGACACAGGAAATTATAATATTGAATAAAGTAGCCCCTCAAACCTTGTGCAATTTTGCCATATCAAAGTATGGTCAATAATATTTGAAAAAGAAAAAAAAACATTTACTATATGTTCCAAAATCTTTTTTTTTTTTTTGGTAATAATAATCTCCAATGATCAACAAATATCAAATTATCCTGTTTAGGAGTAATTATTCTGTGATGCACTATAGTTTGAAGGGTTTGATGTCATAATGATTCTAAGCACCAAAAATGTTGTAGAAGCTCTAAGTTAACCTTAACAGCTGTTCAAGGCATTAAAGCTTAAAGCCTGTTATGAATACAGTTCTAGTTTGACTGAACAAGAACACCGTGGGCATACCAAGTGCCAGCTTAAAACTGACAAGTGAAATTTATTCTAACATTAGCCAGCACCAAATACATACAACGCATGAAGGTAGAAACACATTTAATCAGATATACACTGATCAAAGACAGCATTAAAACCACTGTCAGCGACGACCATCCCATTACAAGGCAGTGTTAGCTTAGAAATCCTTGGTTTTCTAATGTGGATTTTGCATTGATATCACCACATTCCACTCACCTAAACAGTGCAGATCAAGCACCTCCTCTTATGGCAGCAACCTCCCCCAGCAGAAATGTGCTCCACCATACCACAAATCTGCTCCAACCTCAACAGATCCCAATCCAAGCCAGAATGCGTCTATCCAATCCTGGACCTATAAAAAATGCCTCGCCACTCAACCCACAGGAACAGCAGCTCACTTGGGAGAGTGCACCACCATGCTAAGTCCCTACTGCAAAAGGCTGCATTTGATCATTCCACTTCAGCCCTTTGCTGCCTATATATCCTCCAGACCCTAGGACCTTAATTTCCAGATAAAATGCAAATTTTACTTTCACCTGAAAAGAGGACTTTGGACCACGGAACAACAGCCCAGTTCTTTTTCTCTCTAGCCCAAGTAAGACGTTATCTCTGGTGCAGGAGTTGCTTGATGTTAGGAACACAACTTTTGTGTGTTAGAGTTATACTGAAAAATGAGAATAATGGGGTCATTGTCCAAGTTTCTAGAATTTTTTTTAAGCTGTTAGAAACTGACCTTCAAGACTCTGCACCACCCTCTGTTCAGCTGTGCTGCCTACTCCACTGCATATGCTGCAGAGTGCTGACAGTATTTTAAGCAGTCTAGTCAGAGCATCTTTGTTGGGCAGACTATGAATGTTTTTTCTTTGTTGTATTTTTTTATTCCAAAAAAGTTGTCATACTAGTACATCTCAGACTACATACATGCCAATGCATCAACATAACCCGATGTTCATGTTAATTAGAGGGGAAATACATTTGTGGTCACACGCATTCATCATTGGCATGAATGTGATGGTCATTTTGGGCTTTTAATGATCAATTTGAACTGTTTTTTTGCAGGGTGGAATGACTGTACAGCATACATCTTTCATGACTTTAACCCTTTCATGCATGACTTATGATAACCTCAGTCAAGATCATTTTTCCGGAGTGTTTATATTTCTCTTTAGGCACGAAAAAGAACAATGCAACTGATATTTTGTTTATGAACTTATTTTTCAAGGAGTTACAAACATGTCCACCCAGCTGGACACCATGCCTTTGACTTTTGAACCAGAGAAATGTGTATGAAACAAACCAATAACAGAAAATGACATTGCCTCCTCAGATCCACTCTCACTACTGCTAGCATTGACTGATCCTGATTTTGTTAATTACACTCAGATTGCTGGATATTTGACCACTCTTCTTGGCAGAATTGATAGAATTTATTTAAATCGGTTGGTTTCCTGGCACAGACCCAGCTTTTAAGCATTGTACACAGATTTTCAATAGGGTCGAGGTCAAGGCTTTGGGAAGGATATTCCAGAAGCTTTATCCATTCCAAACCAGTGTTGATGTGTGTTTGGGATGACTGTCCTGCTGAAACACACAATTGTATCCAAGTTTCAACCATCTAGCTGCTGATTTGAGGTGAAGTTTGAAGAATCTCGGAGGTAATCCTCCGCCTTCGTTATTCCATCAGGGAAGAAATACTGAAAATTAGTACAAAGATGTGTTAGACACCACTCACCACCATCATTGACACATCATATTAGGGAATATCTTTTGGAGGAATTGCGATACAACAATCAATACCAATATGCATTGAAAATTATTTTGGGTGTGTGGTGGCCCAGCATCTTACTAAGATGCTTGACAATAACAGCTGCATGATATTAAATTAATTACATTTTTAGGGCAGTTTGGCCTTTCATTTGAAATAGTGCTTTCACACAAATGGAGATCTTTGCTCTATTAAATTCATTATATTTTGCCTGTAAATATCAGGTGAATGCTTTGTAGCCTGTGTGTCCGGAAAGAACACGGTATTGATCACACACGTCTAACTTTTCCATCCACCAGTTCTCTGTAATTTTTTAAAGATAATATAGGATAGGCTCTTATGACTAAAAATATATGTATCACATATTATTTATATTATAACACTTTTTAAAAAGTTGTGTCATCCAGTTATGGCTGTGCAGGGTTATATTACTTATACAAGGGCTTCTTCTTTCAGCTGCTCACTTTAGGGACCGCCACAGTGGATCATCTGCCCCCATCTCAACTCATCCTCTTCTGTGACACCAAACCTCTGCATGTCTTCCTTCATCCATGAACTTTCTCTGTAGTCTCCCTCTTTTCCTCCTGCCTGGCATCTCCATATTCAGCAACCTTTGTCCAATATATCTATTATCCCTCAACTGCACATGTCCAAATGATCTCAACCTTGCCTTTCTCTTCTTTCTCCTTTCTCAAAATTGCACTGCACCTTCCCTTCCCAGATCTGTATTGTATATTGTGTATTGTATAGTGTGTATTTTGTGTGTGTATATTTATAGCATTTAAGTTTAATTATAGGATACTGTATAATACTAGAAAGACACCATCAACCAAATTCCTTGTGTGTATAAACATACTTGGCCAAATAAACCTGATTCTGATTCTGATTGTCTCCAAACTGCTTGACCTAAGTTGTTCCGCCGATGTACTCATTTCTAATCTTCTAATCCCAATGAAAACCTTGACATCTTTAGCATTGCCAACTCCAGCCTGGCCTCTTGTGTTTTTGTTAGTGCCACCATCGCTAAACCATAGTCTCACTACCATCTTATAGGCCAGATTACATAAATGTTAAATGTATTTTTAAAAAAAAAGATTAAAGGGAGAAAACTAAAATTTGTGAATGTAGCTGCATTATTTATCTGCTATTATTGAAGATAGTACATATTCTTTGTTTCCATTACCCTGTTTTTAACATATTTCATTTGTCCCTTGTGGGGGTGTGTGATGAAATTGACGCTTTTCCGATTCACCTCGAAGGCAGCATTAGCTGGGGTAACACTGTGCTGACGTGTCGTACCTCTTGCTCCGGAAGTCTTTATTTCAAGTCGCTTACGCGGTCAAGAAGCGTCTCCATTAGCTCCCATTGACTGTAGTCTCCAGACCCGGAAAGATTTTCACGTGCATGGCAAAGTGTATTTCCGGTATAACGTGTGTGTTGATCGGTGCTCAGCCTTTTTCTCTTGGCTTTCATTAGAACAGTCACTGACTTCAGAGTCCCTGCACCCTGCCTGGTTACCCGTTAACGGCATTGAATTTCAAACCGGTGGACATGGCATCTGTTTCGGGACCAGCTCAGGCAGCCCCTTCTCCGAGTGCTCCTCTGCAAAGAGGGATCGTGAAGATGGTAAGAGCCCTAACATGAATATGTGTGCACACTGCGTGAGTGTAAGGGAGGCAGCTAGTTAGCTCAGCGACCCTCGGGGCTAGTAAAGGCTAAAACTTTAAGTGATCCTGCTCTACGTTACAAACAATATTATCTATTGAATGCCAGTTTTGACATTATGGTGCTGACAACTGTGAATAGCAATTTTAGATGATTTGCTACTAAATTTGCTAGCTTGCTAATAAGCTGAAGGAAACGTTAGCACATCTGCTATCTTGATAGTTAGCTATAAGCTGCTGAAAGTGTTTTCTTGGAAATTCTAATTTTACTGGAATACATTAAGTTTTTAAAAGTCCACTGACTTATTTGAGGCACCTTTTCTTATAGTTAAATTATCTAGGAACTACAGCATTTTAGTAACGCGGGGGCTGTAACGACCACAGATGTTTAGTTTCTCAGCTAAAGGCTAGCTAACTTGCATTTACTTTAAGCAACTGGTTACTTATATGAACAAAGTTCGTTGTCTCTGTAAACACTGTCAGCTCCGTGTTCAGCAGCAGCGCAGAGTAAGCCAGTTTAATCAGTGCTCCCCAACTAGAGTAAAAGCTAAGTTGAGAAGCTCCTCTCCTCTAGCTGCAGTTTCATTTTTGTCACGGTTTCCCGTAGGAAGACATCTTTAAGCTTGGAAGTGTCGGTTATTAACAGCGGGGCTCCAGACTTTTTAAAGATTTTAGCTGGCGGATGTGTCCCGTTAGTTGAAGCTACAGACGGAGCATTTTTCTCAGTGTGCTGGTTAAAACCAGCCGCAGGAAACTGACACGTAGCTGCAGTTTTCTCGATCCCTATAATCTGCCATTCATCTTGGTTGTGTGTAGCCACTGTTTGTCCATATGTTATTTAGACTTGTTCTATTTAAGATCTGGCCCTTATTGCAATTTGACCTTTGCTCATGTAGAGGAAGTTAACAGCTTTTCTTCTTTATATTCCGTTACATAGTTTTACTTACAAGTTAGACACGCAGTTTTCTGCCTTTGGAAAATTACTATTAACTCCTTTAAAGGCGTTTAAGTGGTGCTGGTTGACTCATGGGAAACTTTCTTCTATGTCAAATTTCTCTTGCATATCTTAGAACTTTTCAGGTTGAAACCTGTCTACTTTAATTGTTATTTCAGCCCTACTATGCTGGAAATGATTGCCATATATAAAATTGGTACGCACAAATCAGTTTCAGCGCCTCTCTTGATCACAGTTTCGTGACGCGTTTCAAAGAAATAAATGTTATTAATGAACAATTAACAAGTTATTGTTTATTTATATGATGACAACTCCTGCCCTATTTATACTTAAGAGATCAAGATTGCCCTCCACCCTGGAGTCTCTGCACTCTTTTCATTTCATCAAAAAAGTTTCTATTAACAAAACAAAAAATCATGCTTCCCAGCATGACAAGGTACTTTGTACAAATTTGTTAGGACAGAGTTTGTACCTTCTAAAAGTTTACGAGGGAATCGGGTAGAACATTCAGAGTGTAGTGAAGAATGGGTTGTGTTTTTCACCCTTCATCCCTCTTTTACTCATTACAGCTATGCCTCAGTTTTGCCTTTACTCGGAGGGAGTGGAATCCGTTAGTGGGGAGCACTTTTGATTTGATTTATCTAGCCCACATCTTAGATCAACAGCACCAATTGATACTTCCTGCAGACACCCTGGAGAGTTAGCAGATAAACGTTGTTTGCTCAGATTCCTGTAAATGCCATGGTTGTCAAACCCAAGAGGAGGCTATCTTTTTTTTTTTTTTTTGTGTGTGTGTGTGTGTGTATTATCTATATCATCACATGGACTGATCTCACCTTGTGTTTGAATGACAGTCACCATGGTAACATGTAGCGTGAGGCTGCTTTCCAGCCAGTTGTGCAGGCACATTAGCATCCACTCTGTTGATTTCCTTTTTTGCTGACTTATTGTTTTTGCTAATATCACACCAATTTTAATACTGTCATAGATTTTATTCATATATTGCCCTGTTTTCTCAGAAGAAATTAAAATTATTATCTACCACCCATTTCTCCATTCTGCAAAGGTGACTGAATGTAGTGTCTTTTTTTTTTATGATAGTTACATTTTAAGAGCAAAGAGATTTACAGAATGTTATCTGTGTTTTATGAACAAAATAGTGGCCAGTACTCCTACTGCTGATTCTGTCTTCCCAAACTGACTGTCTTTGTCACCTCTCCAGGTCTTGTCAGGCTGTGCCATCATAGTTCGGGGTCAGCCTCGAGGTGGCCCACCCCCAGAGCGTCAGATCAATCTCAGTAATATCCGAGCTGGGGCCTTGGCCCGCCGAGCCGCACAGGGCCAGCCCGACACCAAGGACACACCCGATGAGGTGAGTGTTCATGTGTCTTAAAGTGCCATTGTTTAGCTTTGCAGAAATTGACTGTTCACTACTGTGAAGCCAAGCAGCAGGGACTCACCAATGAATTTTATTTTGCTATAGATTTATGATGAGCAATATTAGTTATGCTGAAACTCACCACTTCCACTTGAAGTGAGCCAGCCTTGTCAAAAACAGTACCACTATGCTACCAATAACAGTGTGTCATGGAAAAAATCAGAGTCACTGTGTTAGAGAATAAGTGCATGCTTATCAAGTTAAAGGACAAATATACATTGAATTGGCTGGTTCCTCTCAGATAGGAAATATGCACATTCATACAGAAATTACCCAAATGAAACAAATCATTTGCATATCTAACAGGGACATAGTATTAGTAGACAGTTTTAATTGAATTATTATTTTCCATTTTAACATATTTAAGTAGCCACCATTGGCATGGCTATTTTAATGTCATTACAAAACAGCATTATGCTGGTCTGGTGGCCGTGAAGCTTGGAGGTTAAAAGAAGCGTAACCTGTAGTTGTTTCACCAACGGTTTTTATTTCAAATAAAGCATTGCAGCTGCAGCCTTCCAGTTTCTTTATGTTTACTGATACTGATGAGTCAAATGTCACCTTTTCTTGTCTGTATTGTAGCCATGGGCCTTCCAAGCCAGAGAATTCTTGCGGAAGAAGCTAATCGGCAAAGAAGTGTGCTTCACGGTGGAAATCAAGACTGCTTTGGGCCGGGAGTACGGCATGGTCTACCTGGGGAAAGGTGCACTATCACTTGTAAAACCATGAACTGGCCATAGTCAGCACTGACCAAAAAAAAAGCAAACTTATTCATTTTAATTATGGTTCTTTTCACTTTAGACTGCTCTTTAGTAACTCATGGAACCTCCCTAGAAACCAGTTCCCCTGCCTGTTTTTAACCCTTATCATTTTGAGACAGTACACTAAGCTAGACTAGTTTAGGTAATAGATTTTTTTCTCTGTCTTCTTACTGTAGACACAACAGGTGAAAACATTGCAGAGTCTCTGGTGATCGAGGGCCTTTCCACAGTCCGCAGAGAAGGAATCAGAGGGAACAAGTAAGATCCTTGGTTCTGTTCTGTTCTGTCTGTTATGCATTACTGTTTGTTGGTTAATAAATGGTTAAATACGCAATTATGACTTGTACAGTTCTCAGAGCTTGAGATTAAAATAGAGGTTAAGGTCGAGATGGGCATGGCTGACACATGATTAGAGAGTACTTATGCAGTCATGTAATAATTTAGGTATGAATGCTAAGTTTCCCTGGTGTTGCTGTGGATGTGATCCCATTGCATTGTGCCTGATGCCAGGTTTAAAAAGTATGATAATTGATTATTAGCTAATATTTACTTTGGATCAGAAATGAACAGATTTTTACAAGTGACACTTTGGTAAGGTATTTGGTCACATGGGTTTTTGATAAAAGATGAGCCTATAATGAGTAATAAACTGCTGTCACGTCCTGTCTATCTTCACAGCTCCACCATCCATTAAAGGCAAAAATCTCTTAGATCTGTGAAACCTTTTAGTTTAGTAATGAAAGCAAAATTTAAAAAATCATTACTCAGCACATTCTCCAGCCAGATGATGACAGCAGAGCAGGTCTAGACTTGGTCCAATTCAGTAATTTCACAGTTCTAAAAAAATGTTTTGTTGTTTGGCTAATCTTCGGATTAGTGTTTTATTTCTTCTTTTTCTTAAGACATGGTTTGGATGATATCAAAAGGATGTATTAAGATTTGTTAACTCACCCTTTTTTTGTGTTTTCACCAAAAAAAACCTCACTTAAATGTTGTTTTTAAGTAGTTGGTGCAGTCTACTTGCTGCTAACCTAACCTCCATTTGATGAGAATACATTACCTGTTTATAACATAGATCTAGTGCCATTCTTTTCTAGATTTAGAAAAATGCAAAGAAATATAAATAAAACTCTAAAACAGGGCTAAAAGGCTTTTATTAGGATACAATGAATGAAATTAAAACAGTCAGAAGAAATTGATCCCTCTCCTTCTGGGCACGCCTCAGACATTGTCATCTATGTGCAGAGATAAAAAATAGGAACTAGAAACTAAAATGAGGATGTGTTAAAAATGATGTAGTCAATTTTATTAACCGAGAGAAAAATGGATTAAAATTTGGTGAGTACACTTTGCCTTTTTAAAATGGCATCAGTTAATCAGGTACTTGGCAGGTAGGTTAGTATCTTGGGAGCACTTCCAGCTAATTTAAAATAGCTGGACGACTAAAATGTTTGCACAGTATTGTATGTTTCATGAGAAACTGTTACAAAGAGCAGGTTGTTGTTCTGGTCTTCTTTTGTTAGCATTCGACTACTTCACTATTTAGTTTTTCGTGAGCTCCTATAAACATTGACACTTTGAACTGTTATAGCGATAAACAGTTTTTCAATAAGGCTTTGGTATTTATATGTTTATTACAATATAACAAGCAGCCCAGACAATGGGATGTGTAACATTGCTGGCGTCACTGATCTGCTAAAGTGACAGCATTGTCATTCAGACTAGGTCACTTTCAGCCTGTTCAGCTTCACTGCATTCATGCAAATGACCTGCGGCCACAGGCATTATCAACACTGGCTCCAGCAAAGTGTGGCCAGACTTTCAAACGTTTAGATCTTCGTGGCATTGTCATCAAGACTAACAAAAGTGTGTATATGTATACAAGAGAGCAGCCACAACTCCTCACAGTGGCTCAGATTAAGCAATCTCCCTTTAAGACAGGGGAACGTGAAAGTGCACCAGGTGAATGTTTTCATTAAAATAATGAGCTGGACTGTTAATATATGTACATGCATTTGCTGCACCCTGGTAACTTTACTGTATAAGTAGCATGGGCTGTCTTACAATTTTCCAGACATGAAACTTTCAGGTGGCATCTGAACAGAGAGCATGTTAATTACAGATTCGGTGGTTTGTATTACGTGTTACGCTGTCATAATCGAGTATGCTGGCACAGCAAGCCATAAGTGGGTCATTATATATGCAACTGATATTGCAGATGCTTTCCCTCAAAGACTGCTGGCCCAGTCAGTGTTATTGAAGTGTTTAATTTGCTTCTAAACACTTTGCACTTGGAACAAGGAGGAAATCACTTTTGGCAGCATGAGGTAATCTTCTTGCTGAAGCTTATAGCACTACAATACTGGGAAATCCATGGGGAGATATACATAAGTCCTCAACTGGTAGACTGTAGAGAATTGAGATGGAGCCAGAGTATCCCAGATGGTGGCAGCATTACCCTGCTGCTACATCGATGTCTCTCTGAAACTCTTTTCTGCCACATTGCCCTTATGCAGTAATTCTCTAAATACACTTGCACACGCAGTGCTATAGGACAAAGTGCTGTATATCCCCTCCAGTGGCAGTATTTGCACATTACACACATTACAAGCAATTTGACTCATGCTGCTACATTTGTATCTTCCAATATGAACAGAGATGATGTGACTATTTTGGCACTAATGACCTATTTCAAGCATTCTGCGCAATGGCCCAGAACAAGCGCTAATGTAAATTATGCTTAAAGTGTAAGCTGGCATCATTTGGCCAAAGGGGAAGCCCATTATTCAGTGAGGACTTGAGGCCTTAGTTTTTCCCTGAGTGCACTAACCTCCAGTATCATTGCTCTTGGGGACTGGCTACATTGATCATATAAACTATGGTGTGATAATTATGGAGCTGATGATAATGATGATGGTTTTGGACAGCGCAGTTAAACATGTGTTCAGAAGCTGACTGCTGTTCAGTTCACAAATTTGGTGCCTAGCAGCGCACCACAGTAGGATGGGAGTATATTTAATGCAATTTAATGCAATTTTAAGAAAACCGATTCATTTTCAAGTACCACATCAGGACAGAGGATTATTCCAAGTAACTTTTTTTCATTTTTAGAAGTTAGAATTATGTTTGCAGTCAAATTTGTTCATCCTAAATATTGCAGCTGCCAGTGTCAGTCACTATTTAAATACTTGAGTTCATGGTTTGCATTTGGAGGATTCATTATTTGAATGACTTTTGCTTTGACTTGATCAGTCATAAAAATGCTGTCTGTAGTGCTGAACCATACGAGGACTGTAATGAGTTCACTCATCAATCTTGTCCTTTCAGTTTTGCATCTCAGTCTGCCACTTAGCCTGACTGCTTTTCTTTGTAAATGGTTAATCCATTTAGATGGCTAGACCCTGAAAATTGGTCAGATTCCACAGTGTTTCACTCCCCTTGTGAAATATTAAAGCCACAGGCAGGGGGGCTTGACTGATTGGTTTATAAAATGCCAACCCACCAGAGCAGAAGGGAGTTACATTAACATAGAAACCAACTGTGCCTTTATAACCTCCCCCCTATTGCTTCTTTTTAACTGGAGCCCCAAAGGAATACTGGTTGAGGGGTGTAAATGTCTGAGGGATAAGCTGTTTTCTTCAAGGTCTCACTGTTCACAAGGAGTGGAACCCTTCCAGTCAAGTACACTAGGGAGCATGACTTACTACAACCTCTGCAAACTGTACAAAGGCAACGGGGAACCGTTTACTAAGGTTCAGCATTTTGGTATCTGTTTAAGGTATTTTGGGTTGCACAATGGAGACACGAGGAGATGAAAGATTCAGCCTACAGCATGTTCAAATATAAGGGAATTGGAAAGTTTCTCCTTGGCCCTTGTTTCTCCAGCAGTCTTGCTCAGTGTTTCACTCTCTTACCCATCAATATCTGTTTTGATTTGAAGTAGTGTTGGTTGGAGGAGTCGCTGACCTAAAAAGAAACCAGTCTATTTGGAGACATGGATAAGTTTGCTATCATCTGCCTCCACACATGAAGTTATTTCTATATCTTAACCAATCTCTGCTTATGAGTTGCCCTCCATTTATTCAGTGGCTTTATTATTTTTATTCAGTCTGCTTTTCTTGATTGCATTCTTAGTTTTTCTTTCTATATCTTTGTAGCTTTCTGTTCCCGTTTGGTCCTTAAATACTAAGTAGCTTAAACAAAATTGACTTCTTACAGAAAAGTTTCACTGTTGTTGCTCAGTAAGCAAGAAACGGTTTCAATTCAATTTGAAGTTGGTGGCTAAATCAGTGCAGAGGGGAAAGTGAACTTGACTGCATTTTGGGCGTGTGGCCAAAAGCCCAATTAGGAACACACAGCTGGAAATCGGGGTATGTGTGTCTTTATGTGTGTGGCATTTTAAATGTGAGCCACTTTGTTGCCTCGGCAAAGCGAAGCAAGATGTGAAAATTTTTCAGTTTCTCTACTGTTTATTTCTAAAATACCTCCTGTCACAGCCACAGCTCCCTTACCAGTCGGGTTAAAAAGGCCTGCTGGCCAATTGAAGTCCTGAATAATTAAAGTTGTGCAAGGCCCCTCAAATAGCATTAGGCTGCACAATTTAGGAAGCCAGCATGGAATTAATTACGGCGTTTGTAGCCAGCTGTGTGGTTGCTTTTGAAGGAGCTGTTAAACACTGTTATTGTCGCTTCACAAAATGCTCAGATACATTTTTAAGCAGTTGTAATCTGGTCATCAGCTGGCTGCCGATAATACAAGAGTGCAGCTTTTCAGAAGCAGCGCTCAACTTTAACAAAGCTAAATCCATGGCAAACCCATACAGTCCTATACTTTTAATGAGCACTTGTACCTAGCTTGTGACAGTTTTGTGCTCTTGGGGGGGGGGGGGGGGGCGCGAGCTGTTTAACGAATTTGCAATAAACCCAACAAGACAGAAGTCAGTTGTTGTAATTGTAGTTATTGTAATGCTAATTGTTTGCCTACTGGTATAGAGGCCGGCCATGCTTTAATCCAGCCAGCGTAAGCATGTTCAACTTAGCAAGGGTAGCGACTCTACAATGAAAACCTTTTCTGCTTGTTAAATACAACGTGTCTCTCTCTCTAACCAGTGTGAAATTAATTGCAGCTTTTTAACAAGCTGAGCCAGTAGTGGTTGTCAGAAAGGTTTTATGGTGCTCAGAGACCCTCTAATCTTTTGTAGATGCTGTTTTTAACATATAACCATATTTAACTCAAGCTGTTACAGCTCGAATGCACCTGTGTGTATTTTTTTTTAAAGTAATTAAATTTTCAAGGCCGGTGAGAAACCGCCTATGAAAGGTAGCACTGCAGTTGTAAGGTTTCATGCTGCATTACTTTTTCACTGAAGGAAATCTTTTATAGTTGCCATGGAGTTTTCATTTTGGTCTCTTGTTTTGGTCTCGCAGTTTGTTAAAATTAGAGAAACTCAACTGCCCCTGCAGTGATGAGCCCACACACTGCGGCTGCGTGCAAGTTTTTGTAGAAGAGAAGGCTTTTAAAGAGGGGAAAATATCTCTCGCATATTTTTTCATGTATTTAAAATGGCATCAAAAAGCTCATATGGCGTCAGCAATGATAGAAAGCTTCACAGTTGGTCATTCCTTGCATGTACAGAGAGCAGCATATTTTTATTTTTTTATCACTCTAAGAGTGGTCACAATCTTGAAATGTGTTTTGTACGTGTTCATTTTATTGTGTCTCAAAACTTGCCTTTTTTTTTTTTTTTTTTTTTGTATGCAGTCCAGAGCAGGCCAGACTCTGCGAATTGGAGGACCAAGCAAAGGCCTCCAAGAAGGGTGTGTGGAGCGAGGGTAGCGGTACACATACCACCCGCGACATCAAGTACACCATAGAGAATCCCCGCAACTTTGTTGACTCCTTGCACCAGAAACCTATCAATGGTAAGGACTTGTACCTGACACTTTGGCCTGGGGGGGAAAAAACCCCCCCCAATACTTTGATCTGTAGGATTCTTCAGAAAAGCAGATCTTATGTAAAATTAAGATGTTCAGGTCACATCATCTTTATAAGGTAGCAGAAATCAGTTGTTTTGGCCTTAGCTATTTTGTTCTGAATATCCACTTCATGGCGTGTAAGGGCACACGGTGATTCGCTCTTCACCAGTTTGTTCCTTTGGTCTCTCATTTCGACCTACTCAAAGTGTAATGTGCCACTCTATTTTCAGACTGCCAGTAACAGTGGTTAAGCTCATTTCACCACCCTTCTACTGAATAGAAAAATGAACAAGGGGCACCTTTTTCTTTTTTTTTTTTCCCATTTTTTTCATTTCGTGTTCCTACCATTCATGGGAATTTCAGGGCTATTTTAAAATTGGAGGCAGCAATCCAGCTGAAGTGTTCTAAATGTGCAGAGTTGCTGTGGTCGAAAATGGGTATGCCAATTTCTCTCATCTGCTTATGCTGCTACCTATTCCCATAGACATGAACTCATGTACATTCACACATGCTAGACAGAGAGAGAGAAACCTTTGAGACACTGAGTGAGCCCATCTCAGAAGATTATTTAGGTGTGAAATTTCTTTTTTAACAGTTACCTGAAAACCTGCCTTGAAGCCTGTTGTAATGCATATAAATCTGTTTCCTTTTTTCTTCAAAGAAGAATGAGCTGTACTGGGAAATTGTGATGCATAATTTCAAGCTGACAGCAGTCAAAGTATGAAAACTTTGTATAAAACATTCCCCTTTGCTCTCTGTGTGGTCAATTTGATACGATACTTAGATGTATAAAGGGTGTATACTAAGGAGTTATTCATTTTAGTTAAGCTTTAGTTATGAAGTGCCAGTATTGATATAGTGTTCTCAAGGGGCTTGAAATTATGAGTTCAAGTCAGAGAAAGAACCCCAATGGCCAGACAGTCCCTAATGAGAAGGCATGTGGTGACAGTGGGGACGAAGAACTCCCCTTTAACAGGAAGAAAAAAACCAAGCTCTGATCTTTCACAAACACCTGAGAGAGGGAGGAAAAAGAGGATAAAATAGACTAACAGAGAGTAGATTAAAGCTGCTTAATTTTAGCCAAAATCCTAATCCTGATTATTTTTGAGCCGCGTTGTATTCTTGATTATTCAAAAGCTTAAGCATTATACATTTTTAAACATTATACACATTGAACAAAAGTGTCTTTTTAAGGGATTTCCTTGAACTTAATATAATTCAAATGAAAATAAATAATCCTTCTGCAGCTGCATCTACTGAAACCCTGTTAGTATAGTAATAAAAAAAAAAGAAAAAGTAATTGATTGCAATGTGACATAAATGCTTGGAGACTCAAAAGAAGGGGGTGAAGGTGAAGTGCTTAATGCGTCATCAAGTCCCTCGGCAGCCTGAACGTATAGCAGGGATGGTTCGGGGTCAACTGATCCAGCCCCTAAATATAACCTTTATCAAAAAGTATTGGATAGAATAGAATAGTTTCAGCGTTCATAATTTTGACAGCATTGCAGAGATGAAAGAAGGTCTATCTAGTGATTTGCTATGCGAGGCGGAGAACATAACATGGTCAAAACTGACTCCCAAGGTTCCGCAAAGTAGTAATTATCATGTTGGCTGTATTTTTTGCGTTTCAAGCTGAAGTTTATGAACATGATGTTACTTCTCAGGGTGTGAAAAGTATTCCAGCTCATTTTAACCAGCACGAGCTCAAGCTGATCACAGCCTTTTGATGTCACCAAGAAGAAAGTGTTCTTCCTTTAAATCTACAGTAGTGGGTTTTGGAGAAAGTGTCACTTTTATGTGGAGTTCAGTCTGTAACTTTCTCCTCTCAGAGGACAAACCTTCATTGAACCATTTCAGTCCCACTGTTCAGTAAATCATTGCGTTTTTTTTCAGCTGGTTCCTGTTTTGAATTCAATAATGGTCACCCAGTGTGCTTCTCTGAAAGCATTAGGAACTGGATTGCACCCTGGATCACTGATAATTCACTCCTAGATTCATAGATTTCAGTCTTTTAAAGTCTGCATTTTCCTAAGCCAAGAGTTATGTAATTTATTTTTTTGTTCAGTTAAAAATTGTTGAGTTTAACATGAGAACTTGAGGTATTTAAACACATCATAATTTTATGTTGTCTTTTCTCCCCTCAGCCATCATTGAGCATGTGCGAGACGGAAGTGTTGTTCGTGCATTGCTGCTTCCAGACTACTATCTGGTCACTGTTATGCTGTCTGGTATTAAGGTAACCACCACTTCTTTGTTTGACATGCAGTTATATGTTACATACTCTATGAATCTTTGTGCATTTTAAACATTTAGTCACTGCAATCATGGTTAGGGGAGTGTAGTAACAACATGCAGTTAAATAAATGCCACGTGGCTATTTTTTTGACAGTTCTTCCAAACACTGCCTTTTAATTATTTTTTTTTTTTAAGTAAGTCATATCTATCTTTCTGTCACTTCCTTTAGTCTGTTTGTTCTAGAAGTGCCGTTCTTGCACATTCGCCCATCAGTCTCTTTCACCAAGTCCAGCTTTGCCAATGGATCACTCAAGATAAATAATCTTTTTCATCACCTACTTGAAGATATTTCGTTCATTTCAAGGTGTTCTTTATCACATTGTTCAAAGACCTGTCTGCTTGTCTCGTCCGTGGTGCTTGTATTTGTCTGGTGCTTTGCCACGCTTAAGAGGAGATTAGAGAGAACACGTACAGCAAGGTAGCATCAGTTAAAAGAGGATGGCAGGCACAGGAAAAAAAGTTTCTTGCAATTTAGATTTAAGATTTTTAGATTGTTTTATACTTTGTAATGCAAAATATAGATTGAGTGATGCATGAGTAATCTGTTTTTCTTTTTTCGTCTCTTTTCTATCAGTGTCCCACATTCAGGAGGGAAGCAGACGGTACAGAAACACCAGAGGCATTCGCAGCAGAGGCCAAATTCTTCACCGAATCCCGTCTTCTTCAGCGAGATGTTCAGATCATCCTGGAGAGCTGCCCCAACCAGATCATACTGGGCACCATCCTTCACCCGGTAAAACACTAGAATCAGTAACTAGTGGTGTCATTGTTATTAATTCTTAGCTTTTTGTTTTATTCTTTTTAACTGTGCCCATTTTATTTTGTCTCAGAATGGTAATATCACAGAACTCCTGCTGAAGGAAGGGTTTGCACGCTGTGTGGACTGGTCCATGGCTGTTTACACCCAGGGAGCTGAAAAACTCAGAGCTGCTGAACGGTATGCTCATTTGCAGTTGGTTGCAAACAGAAAATACAGCTATTTAAACAGAGTCCCGTGATGCTCATGTCTTTCAAAGTGAAGACAAAACAAGTTCATTTATTGAAAGTTCTTGATAAATATGAGTAAACGATGGATGGATTGGTAATGCAGAAAATTTGGTTCTAGACATCACTGATTTGACACAAGCCAAATTCTCTTTAATCAGCTTTGTAGTGTTTTCCAGCCAACTGGATATTATTTAGTGACCTGATTAAACCCTTTATTACCTGATACCTGACTAATGCAGTTTTTTTCTCCCCCCTCTTTGCCAGATCTGCTAAAGAGCGCAAGGTCCGGATCTGGAAAGACTATGTGGCACCGACAGCCAACTTGGATCAGAAGGACAGACAATTTGTAGCCAAGGTGAGGTGATTCGTAGTCTGTCTATCAATGATAAGGGACTTGTGTCTGTTTAATTTGATCATAATGCTTTTCTAATTTAGATTTTTGACTCCCTAATTTCATGTGGATCATTTTGCTTCATCTTTACGGGGGAGAGGCAGGTAGACTGTGTCATATAGACATTGTTAAGCATGTATAAGGCTTGTATTTGGTGCTTAAAGGAATCCAGGAAGGCAGCTCCTCTTGCGTTCACAATTCGATGCCTTCTGCAGCACTTCCAATTTTCTTTCGGCATCACAGCAAAAGCATGAGCACTCTGATGCTTCTAATGAATTACATCTTCCTGACACTTCCTCTTTTCACATTTACACACCGCACTGAATATAAAGAAAAAAATTAAATCCCCGCAGTAAAGGTACAAGGAATGCTTAACGGCAACCTTGAAGCGATCCCCGGGCAAATTAGTGCCAAAATGCTGGCGCGTGCTGTAGCAGCGGCACAGAACGACCCCAAAAGCCAACAACTAGAGATATTAGTTTTGGAGGTTATTGGCCAGGGCCTCGGGAGAAAAGAAACATCCATAATATCAAGTACAGTGGGGGTGCAGTCTGTCCTAAACGTCAGAACATATTGGTTCAAACCAAATAAGACCGACTCCTTGATACATTTGGTAATATGGCCTAACCTCATTGTCACAATGAGATAACGTATTACAGGACAATTGAAGGTAGTAAAGGAACTCTAGCCTTAAAACGTCAGCTTTAAATTTGGCCCCCTCTGAGCATTTTGACTAGTTGCACCCCTACCTTCCCCTTAGTTAATATATATTTTTCTCTTTGGGAATGTTTAAAAAAAAAATTGAGCCATTCGAAAGTTTCTTTTGTCTGCATTTGCTCCCTCCAGACCTCAAACTTTTAAGACCCTGAAAAATTCATGGCGTGCCTGAGGGTTACATAAAAGGTGTTGCTTTGGCAATCTGCTTACAGAATGAATTTGATAAACTGCACAAGCATATAGAAGGCACGAAAAGAAAACTATGTGCATGTATATTTTTTTTCCTGAGTCAGAGGGAAGAGGATCGAGAGAGGATAAAACATTTATATTATCAGCGTGAGCTGCGCTCAGATCTCTCTGAACCCCCTCAGTAAAAGAGGGCTGAATGTGGGCAGTGTGGGAATGAGGGAACATTTGGTGGTGAGCTCAGGGGAGTGCATGAAAAGCAGGCATAAAGAATATAAAGTAAAGAGGTAGAGGGTTAAAGAAGACACTGAAAGTGTAGGTTTGTGTGGAGAGGTATAGGATGAAAGGAAATGAATAGTCAGTCTTATTTTTTATTTTTTTGTTTTGGCTGGTGCAGTACTGCACGGCTCATGCCCCCAGTTAAACTTTGATGGACTTTACATTTGTTTTTCAGGACGCTTCTTTGTCCTTTACTTACCTTGCAGCTGTAGCTTGCTTAGTGTCAGCTGCTTGGCTAGTTTGTTTAGGGATTCGTTTAGATATCGTACTATGTGCGTGCAACTGCTTTCTTGAACTTAAATGCTGTCTGTTTTAGCTTGCAAAGTAATTTCAGTGGGTGATAAGGCTATGAAATGTTAGGACCATGCAAGTCTAAAAATGTTGCCAGTGGTAAAATTCCAATGTTAAAAATTGATGTGATGGAAAGTGTCTTGTTGACCCTACAGCTGGTTGAACTCTTTTAAAGCTAAGTACATATTGGACAGGCTAAAGTTACTCAGGCCTGTCACTGCCCTTCTGCACTCATCCCTGCTACTTTTGTCGGCACCTAATGCTGCAATGCACCCACTCTCACAAGGACACTTTTATCCATCAATCCCATCATCATACACTCCTCCCCTCTCCTCATCCACTCTACTTTTCACTTCTTATTACCTGAGTGATGGATAGAGTGGAGAGACGCAGCAGGTCCAGTCCCCACAAGTCAATCCTGCTGACGCATCTTCCTTTTTGACTGTCTCGACTCTCTCTCCCCCTCCTCTGCTGGGACTAAGGAATAGGAATGTAGGCCATGTCCCAATAGTACCCGCTTTCTCCCCCAGGTAACCACTGACTTACAAGGTGATAGACAAAGGGTGATGTAGTGCAAAGCCCTTTGCCAAGCTCATCACTGGCTTGTCAGGAACACTGCTAATATTAGGTCATCCAAATCTATAAGAATTGTGGATGTATAAGGTATCTGAACTCACAATATCTCCAGCCTGGGAGTTTTAGTAGTTGCATAAAGATATTTTCTGATCAGTGTTGGGAGTAAAAAGACTTTGGATGTGCTGTTAAATGTAACTATGCAAAGGCACAAAATGTAATGAGTGAGTATGCCTAATGTCTTAATACTATGTTTAAGACAGAAGGGTAACATGTGCACCGCTTTTAAACTAAGACAAACTGCGCTTGATGATGTCTGACAGCTTCTTAAAATTAAAAATACATATTTTTTGGTGAATCATAAGAGAGGCTTGTGGTCTAATTAAATTCTGTGAAGTTGTGAGGCAGTGAAGTTAAAAAAAAAAAAAAGTTATTCTTGATTGTTTGTGTTTTTTTCAAGATAGAGGCCCTCTAAAGTGTTACATACTCATTAACTACTTACAGCATCCTGTGGCTACACTAAGTGCCATCAATCACAGTATTTGATTATTTATGTTAAACCTTGTCATTTGGAACTCATGTCTACTGCTGTCCAGATGAAACACGCTGCATAGGTGTTGCTTTTGAGGAAGGTGATCTGACATGAGTAATGACTAAGTCCCCGCTAAGCCCATGTTTGGCCATGTGGTTAAAACCAACTGAATAAATGTGTCAACAAGCGCATTGCCCGACGGAGGTCAAGATCCTCCGTGAACAATGACTGATCTTGACCACTGCAGATGTCATGTCATTATTAGACAGAGGGTGGCAGTAGATCTCCACCTTTCAAGTAGCAGGATAGACGAGTGAGTCATGCTGCCAGCCTGTTTGTCTTTTCTGCCTGCTCGCTCAACCCTCATGGCAGCTAACTTTCCAAAGAGTTTTTGCTCTATTTTTCTATCTATTCTCCATCTTTTCCTCTGTCTCTGTTCCTGTGATATTTGCTGTGAGATTACACTTTATCTCCCTGGCTCGCTCCATCTTTCTGGTCGTCTATCTTGGTGTGTGTTGATCTGTCCTCCTTCGCCTCTCTCCTCTCGCCTCCTCCAGCTGATAATTAGCCAGTAAATGCTGAGCCATTTTTATTCTGCTCCTGCCACGTTCTCTCTCTTGCACTTTATTTACTTGGGCAGGCCACAAAATGACCTTGTTACAGTGCGAATTCGTGTAGGCTGGCGTGCGCGCGTGCACGTGCGCGCGTCTCCACGTGCATGCACGCTTCCCCTCGCACTTACTCATTACACCTCTCCCCTTCTCCGTCTCTCTCCCTCCTGCTCCCTAAGTCTCTGTATCTCTCCCACTCAGCTCAGTGATTAGTGTATGATGTATTTTGGCTGCTGTTGCGGGCAGCCTATTTAGCATGTGGGCTGGTCTAATTTCTGTTCTCTGGTGGCAAAATGCAATGGCAGTCTGATTTGTTTTCATGGAATAATGAATCTCCCAATGAGCCTAATATACCTGGATTTGTGTCTGCAATATAAACACAAAGTTTCAACTTTTTCTCAATTTTTGGTTGTTTTTTCTTTTTTTTTTCCCACCACAGCTGCAGCCACACAAACACCCACACAGTCCAAATTGCAGTTGATACATGGCTCAGACCTGCATCTCTCATTTTGAGGACTTTTGTGCACGGCCTACATATGAACTCTGCTTTGAGTGATGATGAGGCCATTTAATGCATGTGTGGGTGGCTACATGTGTAGGGCGATTGATTTCTCAGTCTGTTGCAAGTGGCCTACTTAAAGGCTCTGGGTTTGGATGCCTTCTCCATCTAAATCACATTATACCCTCAATCTGTCTTCTAACTAAAGTGAGCACATGCGCATTGAAAGCCACATATATAGACTAGGTTCTTAGAAATATTTGCTTCACCCTTCATTTTTTAATGACTTGACATGAGTACACATTTCTTTGAGATTTATAATTTATTGACTACATTAGTAGATTCCAGATCCCCCTCTGAAGTTCTGAGTGCTTTTGTGATTTTTCTGTCATTGGGAAGAAATGTTGTAGTTCTAAGCGATCACTTTTGAACATCCACAGTTACTTCTGAACTGTACTTGCTCTAAACTCCCCCTGGAACAGAGAGAAATAACATTTAAATGCCAAACATAAATTAGTCTGTGTGTTTAGTTACACTTCTAAAGGTCTCCAGAACAAAATGCTGCCAGCCAGTAGTTGGGTAGACAACTGTGTAATGCTCTGCCAGTCTATCTTTAACACGATGTTTGTGTTTTAAAGCTTTTTTTCTCTTGCACTCTTGTCTCCCTCTTCCACCCTCCCCCTTTCCCTGCTGCCAATCCCCGAGATAGCAGAACGTCCTCGCCCTGTCCTCCAAATCTAGCTGGCCCACTGGGATGCCTTAGCTTGCTAACTTACTCATTCACTCAAGGATCACTCTTTCTTACCTCACTCTCAGTGCCTTCTGCTCATGACAGCACACAGGGTGCACTGTCACTCTCTTTCTGCCTTTGAATAGATCTCTTCCTCTCCATTTATCATTTGCCTGCTCCTTCACTTCCCATCTTTCTGTCAGTCTATCTGCTTACTCACTCAACAAAATGCAATGCCATTCTTTTTCTTACTCCAGCACTCCCACTACCCTGCATGTGGATGTGTAATTACCCCAAGGATTTAAGTTTTTGGACCCTTAAATTGACTTCTAATTGAGTTTCATGTTCCTATTTTTGTGCTTTGCGCTCACCTAATCACATTCCCAACCTTTTTCCGGGCTGTTTTTTCCCCCAATTTTAACCCTTCCCTCTCTTGTGTTCTTCTGTTCCCTGTAGGTGATGCAGGTGGTCAACGCTGATGCCATGGTGGTCAAGCTCAACTCTGGGGAATACAAAACCATCCACCTGTCCAGCATTCGGCCCCCCAGGATTGAGGGAGAGGTACCAAAAAAAAGCTACCTGCTTCTAAATATTTACACAGCTTTGCTTGCAATGAGTGGCTACTTGTGACTGAAGGAGTGAGTTGTCTGAGTGAAAGCTTTGTGGTCAGCCAGTGGCTGCTTTCAGGGCAGTCTTCACCTAAGTTCAGTTACTAAAACAAAAGCTACACAATTATGAATATCTGTCCATCTCTCTGTGTTTAATTCTCATGGCCTCTCCTCTTTCCTTGCACATTAGTCTAATCCCACAGTCTTTTAGAAAGAGTTTAATTCTGACCACTTGGTGGCGCCCCTGCAGTTGGGGCATAAGCAGACACAGTGAAACACTAGTACACACCCAGTGGTTGCAGCACTGCAGAGAGTGAGGCAGATCGATTTTTTTTTTTTCTTTCCTTCCACACGCTCTTTCTTCAGAATCACTTCAGTACTGAAAACACACAAGTACATGCGTACACACGTATACCTAGTGGCAACTGGGAAAATACTAATTGATACAGTATATAATGCCCTAAAATAAATAGTGAAAATAAAAACTGCTTTGGCTGCTTGGGTACGTCGACAGTCTGCTGTGCTGGGTGTCACTCCTTCCTTACCTCCACAGTCCTCAGCTCTCGTTTCGTAGTGGAGATGAAATCTTTTGCGTTACTGTACATTGAAAACATCGACACGTTCTTTCTCTCTTATTTTTGAGAGAGAAAGAAGCAATCTTTTTTTATTACTCCTCTTTTCTTAACACAGGTGTCGAGTCCTTAAATTGTTTTTTTTTTTCTAAATAAAGATACCTGAAAATATCATTCAGAAGTTTTGAGTGTCATAACAATAGTGTGGGGGAGTTGCATATTGTTTTGACCATCGTGCTTTCAGCCAGCACTCTCTTTACTGTCATATCCATTTATATAAGCAGCCATTACATTTTCCTTTTCAAAAGGTATGAGGCAAAAGGGGTGTGGTGCTTTTGTCTAGGCAGCAGTTGTAAAAGTCATCTTACAGCCCATCTCCAATAACCCTTTTTATATCTTTTCTTCTGTTTTGGTTGTTTTGGTTTTTATTGACTCTCTCTCTCTCTGCATCCTGTCTGTTTTTTTATGGTTTGCTCTTTCCTGTCTTTTCCTTTTTATTGTCTTCTAAGTTTGGTTTTTATTCTCTGTCCTCGTCTCCCCCCCCTCGCTCTCCCCTGGCATCGCTGGTGCCTCCCATCATTAAGACACTAGTACTTTGTATCTTCCCTCCCTCCTTCCTTCTGTTCTCTTCTCCTCCCTCTTCTCCACAGTCCCTTTCTGCTGTCCTTTCCCTCCGGGTGTGCTCACTGTGGTCAGATTGTTGACCTGTGCCATCGCCCTTCGTGTGTATTTATTCTCCTTCGTTATCTGTGGTTGTAACAAGCTTGTGGGCAAACGCTTCTCCATTTTGTCTCTCTCCTCTTCTCTTGTTTGCTAGATTCCACGGCATTTGCTTCTAACTTTTCTCAGTGCCTCTCTTTATTCTGTCTGTCGCTCTGTTTTTTTTTGTCTTTTTTTGTGCCTGCACCAGATGCTTCAACAGTATGTGTTTTGTGCTTCATTACACTGTCGTATGTTACGGGGAGCCTGGGAGAGTGAGCCCAGATGTGAATGTTTGTGTGCATTGTATTGGTGTTACATTGGCACAGCGCTGTATTGCTTTTATCGCACTTCATGCATGTTTAATTGTGTGGCCGTGTGTCAGATTATTGTGCAAATACCCATATTCATCAAAATTTGTTTGGTTTGGGTGCTGGCTCACTGAGCTTTGTAGAGTGAAATTTGTAGGAGACTGGATAAAAATTTTACTCAATGCCCATCTTTAATTTTACAGCCCGATTTGTTATTAAGTCATTCCCTCCTGTTGTTTTTAGATGGATTAAAATTTATTATAAGTTATTTGTTGCACATAAACTAACAAAATAAACCAAAGTAAAGTAAAAGCTATATAATTCCCTGCCAAGTTTAAAGCATGGAAATATTTTTTGTATGTCATGAGCATATTCTCATTTTGGTGGTTTTGGACATAAACTGCTGCTATGTTTTGGTTTTAAATGAGGGTTATTCGTGCTGCTGATGCTGCTGGTGTCATTTGTTAGCTTGTTATTTCTGTCTGCGAGCTAAAGAGCTGCCTGCATGTCTCTAATGCTGTTGACTTAGCTTTGAATGTTGTCGCTATGGCAGCAATACGGAGTTTTGATAGGTTTTCAGAGACTGTGATGAGCTCTTTGACTTCAAGGTAGAATGTAACAAGTAAGAGAGAAGGTCTGAAACGTCTGATTTCTTAACTTTTTTTTGTTATTTTAAGGTCTGTGCATGCAATAGGGAATTTTATGTCCTGTCTCATTTGCAAACTGGCCCTGTGTATGACCACTAAATTAGGCAAGTGAGCTGTTATCTTAGTGAGCAGGAGAACTTAATTTCATGCCCTGTCCACACACCTTTACAGACGCAGATGTAGCAGTTCCCCTTCAGTTATTAGAAGCCATTCTGGACATTGTAATTTTCCCTTCATTACTGTTGCTTCAATGATTTAGAAAGCAAAAAAATATATATTGTTTGACACTTCCAACTACTGGTGCTCATCTGTATTCAGCTTGTTAAGAAGCTGAAAACAGCTTTCATAGCTAAAGTTGTGAGGAGAATATTTCCACCTGGGGGGAAAAAAGCCTCATTTTGTAGAATTCTTAGTCTTAGCTTTAGGTTGGGAGAAGGAGAGGTCAGAGCAGGTATGTCTCAGTCGGAAGGTCGACACACACACTGTCGACACACACTGACATCATGTTGGCTAACATCACCAGTGAACTGTCTTCTTGCTTACAGTGCAGCAGGCAGTCATAAAGACATTGCCACAGTTTGAGGCGCAGCTTCAAAACACACGCACAAACAGACATGCTTGGTTAAGCTGCATTAGCCTATGTCAGGAAACATCTTGGAAATTGGCGTCAGAGTGTCTGCAAACTGATTATAATAAGAAGTGATATATATGGGTTTGTTAGCACTGTAGCCTACAGGTAAAGCTCTAAGGAAATGAACTCAGCAGTTACACCCATACATTATAACTCTAAATGTCAAACTATTCATTACTGTATGACTTTTACATTGTATTATATCTAACTGGAGAACTGAAGAGTAGGATATTTACTCATAGATTCTTTAGATTTATTATACTCATATTTGCAAATAGTAACCATGGCCTTTATTTAGCAGCCAGAACAACTCATTGTGAGTGAACATGCTTTAAATAGCGAACCAAACTCAGTATAACACATTTTAGTATAGTTTTCATTACGTTGATGTTTTTTTTCCCTTCAGTACTTTAATAATGTAGGATGACATACAAACTACAACATTTCTGAAGAGATTTGCCATTAGATTCATGTCACGCAGCATGCTTGGCCAGGCCAGAGTTTTCACATTTTCCTTCCTTAGGAACTCTTGTGTGATTTTGGCAGTGTGCTTTGGATCGTTATTTTACTGGAATATTTCTCTTCTGCCAAGCTTCTGGAGACTGAGAGTCATCTTATCACCCAGTTTTTTGTTTTTTTTTTGCTATATCCACAGGCATTCATCCTGCCATCTTTAAATGTAATTTTCCCAAGCACCTCTTGTATTCCTGCAGCCCCTTGTCATCACAATCCCGTCTCCATGCTTCACTGCTGAGACAATGCATTCAGTGTTGCAGTCCTGGTCAGATTCATGAAAATCATGCTGAGCTAAGCAGATTTGTTCAGATGAGACGGCGATAAAAGTCATGTTCCCAAAGTTATCAGCTTCTTTTCATGCTCTTTAGTAAAATGTGATGTTGAAGTTGAGGAGATCACCTTTATGCAGTATCCTTTGCTCTGTCTTAGTTATCACAGAAGCTCCATTTCTGTTGCGATGTTGAGCCATGATGAACACATGCAGATGGACACATTCCACTGCTCCATAACTGAGAATGTTCACGTACTCGGAGGTCATGTCCGTGCAGTTGACATGATAAATCAAAGGTGCACACAACTGTGTTTAATCACAGGTTTTTTTTAAACCTGTGTCAGCGATCACACATGCACTTTTTGTTGCGTCCAGTTTTGTTTCCCCCCCCTCTGAGGCCTGTATTTTCACTGCAGTCTTTCTGAAGGGCTTGTTTTTGATTGCAACGTCGAAAGAAATAATACAATTATTAAGGCGTGATACACTTATGAATCATTTGACATTTAAGTGGTATTGCACAGGGCTGTGCTTCTTTCTGTCGTTCATGTACTGTATGAGTGTTGTGTTCTCTAGAGGTCTGTAGGGATTGTGTTGTGCCAGTTGTCATTATTATCTATGTCTGTCTGGATGTGTACGTGCCCTGTTGAACTGTGTATTCTGCAACAATGCCATTTATGTTTGTGTGTCAGGTTGTGTGTACTTTTTGGGAGTATGGAGACCAGATGCAATGTACCAGTGCAATGATGAACTGTGACAGTTCCTGCCAAGTCCCTGTCCTCCTCCCATCGTCTGTGCTTCGTTTTAGTGTCCTAACGCCACATCTTCCCCGTCCTCTCTAATGACTATACTAATTGTGCTCAGACCGACAGATTAGTTGACCAATGGCATCTGTTTGCAGAAAAAATAGGATACAAAGTTCCTCACTTGGTCCCACCCCCCCTGCCCCTACTTACTTTTTTCCTTTAATTTTGGTTCCTCTCCTCCCCAGCGTGTTATTTTCAGCTCAGGAGTTGGAGTCAGCTTTTTCCTCCCTCCTTTCTCTTTCCTTTTTTTGGCTCTCTTTCTCCGTTTCCTTTCATGTGCAGCAGGACAAACCTAGTGTAAACACGAGTGGGGAGATACGTCTATACCACTGAGTGACTCACTGTTTCACCCACTCACTCACACTCATTGTGTTTGGATGTGTTGGTGTGTTTCTGCTTTGATGATACGTGCGTCGAGTCCCAAGTGTTTGCGTATGTGTGTCTCTTTGTGCGTTTTAATGTATTTGTGTGCTTATGCGGTTTAAGTAGGGTTAAGGACGGTGTTGATGGAGCATAGAGAGCAGTCAACTCACCGTTCTTCTACTGTATACAGCAGCATGATGAATACGGCTCTTACATACAGCCCTCCCTGCTTGTCCAGCCTCTCTGTAGTTCACCTCAGCCAGATTGTTCAAACCCATGCTGAAACTGCCATATTTACAGAAGTGCTAATCATTGTGCTGTTTCTCTACAAATTCAACACATGCAAAGCATGTTACATGCAAAGCACGCGGACAGAATAGAGTCTTTTTCACATCGTTACACTTTTGAAGTACTTAGAAGTCAGAATCTGTTAAGTCTTGTCACAAACAGGAGTGCGTGTGCTTTGTAGTCTGAGGCATTTGACATGTTATTGTGAACAATACTTACACAGCAGAATGGTTTACTGTTGATTGACATAACAATAAAAGTTAGGACATCAAGGTCTTTAAAAAATGTTACAGGTAGTGAGCTAATTACCGACCGTAGCATAATGATAGTTCAATAAATAGGGCACAATTTCAAAGGAAGCTTGACTATTAATTTCAAGTTTGTGTGGAGACGAGGCCAATACGGGAATATTTGTGTTGATTTTCAGTGGCTTTCCAGAACCCCATTGGGATACATATTCAGTATGCTGTATAACAGTTGAAGCATAATTTTTTGAAAATTAGATACAGATTCTCTTTAAAAAAAAAAAAGTCATGCTCATTCAAATTTGGTAAAGAATTACAGCGATGGGGCTGCATAATTACCAAATCTTTCAGCAGAAAGGCTCATTTGCTGTCTGCTGTGTTTTTGTGTTTGACACTTTATCTTCTCCTACTCCGCTCATTGTTTTGGTTTCTTCCCCCTCTCCCTCCTCCTGACTTCTGTCCTCATCCTCAAAATCTTATGTCAAGCAATGTGTGCGCTCAGAGCGTGCCTAAAAGCCTGGCAAGAAATGCTTTGACCTCAAGATTGGTAGCACAATGACAAGGGAAGAGGATCACCCCACCAGTGATTCACTTACATGCCACTGGGTGGGTGAGGCAGATTGGGAGCTGCTAGTATCCCCTCATCTTTTTTTTTTTTTTGGCCTCATTTTACTTTTTAGATGTCACTGCTTAAAAAGTAGAGGCTTTGCTTGCTCTTGTTTCTGTGTGAGCGCCGGAGAGGATGGTATAGAAAGAAATGCATTAGAAGATTATCAGAAAGATGTAGGTTACCGTATTGAGTCACACCTTTTGAACAGGATTTGTTTAGATAAAGGTCATTTATAAGCAGGGGCTTTCTGTTTGAGATAGGTGCTGTATTATCCAGCCCTGAACCCTCAGTAGTTGAATGACTTTGGCGTTATCGTTTTCTTTCTTCTTCTTTCTATTTTTTTTTTTTTAACATGCAGCACTCCAGTTAATCAGTCTGTCCATCATTCTGTCCATCTGCAGGGCAAGTGTGACCGTCTGTCTGCTTAAAAAAACCCGCACACATTAAGTCGCAGTGCAGTTCTCTCATTCAGGCAGCCAGTGTGGTGATTTAAGTCACAGTTTGTGTTTGACATTATTATTAATAGCAGAACAATCTGAACACGGGCTGAAACCTGTACCAGCTGTCCCAGTATATTTACCTGTGTGGTAGCAGCTAATCATGAACTGAGTGGCTGTTTGTTTTGGTTGCACTGCGGGTAATTTCATCGTGAAACACAGGCTTGTTTGTCGTGTCTGTTGCGGAATCAATTCAAGTCGGTTTAGCAATGACTTATTCATATTCTGCATGAATTTTGGATTGCACGCTATGACCAGCAATAATTTTTCTTCCTTTTTTTTTTTTTTTTTTGTAGTGGTATCCCCTCTTCTACCCAGCCCACTTCAGCGATTTATTGTTTGTGCATGCATATTTTAGTAATGTTAATGGGCATACAATATTAAATGGTGACTGTTTGTCCAAGGCTCCCTTTGCACTGCTTAAAAAAAATAACGTCCACCTTGTCTGGGACACGTGCACGGTAGTGTATTTCTCTCAAAAGAGAGAAAAATAGAGACTCCACTCAGCTAAATGCAAGACTAAGCCCAAGAGATCATGTACAAAGATTTTTTTTTTAAACACTGTTTTCCAAAAAAATTAAAAATAAAATAAAACCCTCCTACATAAAAGAACTCGTAAACAAAATTGAAGCGCCGTCAAGAGACTGCCAAGCCAACAGGCGGCGATATAACCTAAACCCTAAAGCCTAAAGCCTTCTTGGCCGATCAGAAGCTTGTCAACATGTCAGTGCTGCACACAGAGTTTCTGAATATCTTCACCCCAGAAGGAGTTATCCAAAAGGTCTGTTTTCAGTGACCTAAAATTGTTTTGGTGTGTGGAAGAAAGGCCAAAATGCGGAAGGGGACAAAAAACAAACCTGTGTGTAGACAGGGCCCCAAGCCTAATACTATACACTCCCCCCAACACCAAAGCCAAACATCACAACATGTGACATGCTCCTGAGTCATGATTTCACCCTTGACGTTCCAGAAGCTGCAAATGCTCCCAGCAGTAGCATCTACACATTTGCAGCCCAGACTCTGCAGCCCTGTGACACTGTACAAGTCAGCCAGCGCCATCCCTCTGCAATAGTCAGAGATGATTCCTGAGCTGTAGCGGGTAATTTAGAATGAAGGGAATTTACCCCAAATAGAACAAAACTCCCCCTGAGGACACTGAGAGCAAACTGTTCTTAGTGGGTTATGGCTGAGACAAAGCAGTGACTCTCTCCTCTCTGTAACCTTCCTGCAGCTGCATAATAATGGTTTATGGCAGAGCCTGACCGATAGTGGACTTTTGAGGCCGATACAGTACATATTTATGTGGAATAAAAACATTACGATATAGCTGCCACTACAGTCTACATTTTCAATATGATACAGCTCCTCAGTTCATCTGCTGTCTGAAACAAGCTGTCGTAGCTCCCTCCCCCCTCCCTATAAGCTGGCTTTCTTCTGATAGGCTGACCCTTGCGAACAAAACACTTCAACAGAAGAGTTCTGGCTGTGATCACAGCCAGAACTGCCTGAGATACAAAGAGTAAATCAAGCCTGATTACTTGAACATATACTGACTTAATGAGAATAAACCACCCGAGTTTAATATGGCCATCCAGTATTGTAATAGCACAATTCTCAAGCTAGCGAGCAACACACCATGAAGACTGTTTCACTCTGCACCGCTTTCTTTTCAGTTGCATAGACAGCTACAAGTGCTGTGGGCAGCGTGGAGAATGTTATAAATATTGGAATAGTAGCTGCTCCACTGGACAAACTATGAGATCACACCTTTTCCAAATTAATCTGAGAATGACAGCTGGGATAGGCTCCAGCCCAATTGGATAAGCGGAAGAAAGATGGACAGATTTTTATTTTTAATCCTCTGTAAATAAGTGGATTCATGAGTAAATACAACTTTTTATTTTGCAGTTTATTTATGCAGATGCATATATCTACAATATCGAAAGATAATATTAGACTGTGCGTCATTCGGGTTGTAGTTTATCGATAACGTGCATAGAATTTGTCACCGGAGGAATGTCACGGCTGATGTCAGTTACTCCACTCCAAAGTTGAAGACCTAGACTCGTCAGGGCAAATAGCTTTCTTTATGTTTTCTTTGACCGGCAAGGAAGCACGCTTATTTTGAAAGTTTTTGAATTGCACTAAAATGCCCGCAAATTTATTTTGTCTTATTTGCAGCACAGCAGGATTTGTGGGACCTCTGTCTAGCAGTTAGACTGCAAGTGTAGACCAGACCACACTGTGAAATACTGGGCCGTTGTTGCAGTCGTATGGCATTAGTGATTCCTTGTCTCACTGAAACTCATGGTGGCAGCTGTTTTTTGTTTTAAACATGGTTTTCTCCTCAATTTCTCGCTAGCACGGTAGTGACGAGAATACTATCAGCCAAGGCAAGTTTAAAGACAAGGTTAAAGTTGTCTAGTGGGTAACACTGGACATGGGCATTGATCGGAAGAACATGATTGCCTGTGCGTCGTTCTCTACTGCCTTTGTTTTTTAGTTTTAACATTTCCTCTGATTGTCTCATCTTCTTGTTTTCCAACTCTTTCACCTTTCCACATTCCACTCAGTCTAGCTCTGTTCCCCATAGACGCTCTAAAAGATGCAGGAGCGGTACCTTTTTTCCTCTTGGTCTACTTCTTCCGTCCTTGTCTCTAATTGGCATAGAGTGCTGACATTTACACTCTTGGCCCTCAGTGACATGGCTACCTTTACACCATGAAACAGCTTATTAGTTAGAAATGATTCTTCCTCCTTTCTCCCTCCTCTTAAGCATGTTCTTTACTCTTTCACCCATTGAAGTTATCATGTTGTTTGTATCTGTGTCTATCAGAATCCTTATCCTAGTGTAAACACCAGCGTCCATTATCTTGGAACTGTCTTAATGTCGAGTTAATGTGGCGTGATATGACATTAAGAAAAATATGCTCCAAATGATGTATTTCACCCGAGTAATGTCAGTCATTCTCATCCCCAGAAGTAGATGGCTGTGTCTGCAGCTCAGGCAAAAAAAAAAAAAAAAATCAAGGAGGCTTGGCTGGCAATGCTCCTAAGAGGCCCCATTATCCCAGTGCATCTGACTCGGTAGGGGTGAAATTCCCAGACGATATGCCCCAACTGACACAAAATGGAGGCCATTGTCTCCTGTCTGAGTGGTAAAGGGATTTCCACTTGGAATATTTGAGATTAACTCTGAGGTCGGATACTGTGCAGACTCGACTAGTGAAGGTGGAAGGGAAGGAAGCAACAAAGTAGAAAAACTATAGAGGGCCGTTACAAATCCGCCATGGTTACAGATTGGCTGTTCGCTGGTAGATTTGGGTATTACCGGTATTTTACCAGGGCAATTCCATCATCCCTCTGTGCCTTTCTTTTGAGAACACAGGATTTGTTTTTCTTACACCCCAGTAAAGTTTTAAAAACCTCAATGGAGCCATAGGCACGTTCGCACGCTCATGCATCCTTTGCTCCCCATGTGTCTCAGTCCACATCCATCTGCCCAGCTGTGCGCCACACCTGGCAGCTTGGAACAACTGGAGAGTCATTAAAAATGAATGAAACCCATTGAAGACAGAAGGAAATGAGGAATTAATCCAAGCCTGTGTGCTCATTTGAAGGAGACTTAGTTCTGTTTGTATGACAGATAATGATGGTGTTCATAGAAGAGCGTGGGAGGGGCAGGGGTGGCGAGCATACTGGTATTGTCATTCATAGCCTTCTTTCTCCTGTTAGTGTCTGTCGTATTTTCCCACTGCATTATTGTCATTTGGTGCACTTTTTTCTTCTTCTACTTTTGCAACAACTGCACCTGTCACTCTGTGTTTGTATGTTTGTGTCTATTACACGCGTGCATTTATTCACAAAACCTCAGCCTCCTTTTGAAAATGCAAATGGGTTCTATTTGTGGCCGGCTCCTGTCACAGAGTGGGTGATCGTATTGAGGGAAGTTTTTTGTCTGCAGGTGTGTGTGTGCGTGTGTGTGTGAGAGAGAGCGAGTTCAGGCCCCCGTGGTCAAAATATTTGTACAGTGTGCGTAACGACTAAAAGAAGACCTGATTGGACTACTTCTTCATCCCCATCTTTTACAGTTTTAAAAATGACAAGAAAGGAAAAGAGCCCAAAGCATCCTCGGTACCCTGCACGGTCAGTGCTTTGTAACGCCCCCTTTGGCAAAGCTGTTTGTAGCAGCTATCATCTTTCATTCAGTTCTTGTTTTGACGATTTTTTTCCGCCCAATTCAAAAGCCTTCTAGTTTTATAAAATTTATGGGTCCTCTTGCAGGCGCTACTCTCTTGAAGGTGCAATTATACTTCCCGCTTTTCCATCTTCTCAAATGTTTCCTGCTTTATGTCCATAGATGTTCATTTTCAGAGTGCTAGGCAGCTGCTTAAATAAGCTTAAGCTCATTGTTGGGATGGGGTTTGAAGAGTCAGTATTTCTAAAGTGTTGACATTTTTATTACTTGCCCCTTCCCAAAGATGATTGTAAACAAGCCGCAGCTTTAACGAGCTAATTAAGATCTGAAATTGCGACATTCTTTATTCACTCTATGATTGTAGACAGAAACAAACCCCAAAACATTCATCTTCCTTTATAAAGCTGAGTAATGTTTTACTAAACTTTGACTTTTGTAATTCACTTCATATTATACTTAACAATAAACAGAGGTTTTCACCTGGGGTTGCTCACCTTTGAGCACCTGTTTCTTTGCCTTGGCCCCTTTGTTCCTTTGTTCCTTTGATAACTCAATGGAGATGTTTTTGTCAAGAGGAAGATGTGTGGCCCTCTAAATATTTCTGTTAGTTTAGAGGACTGCATTCGAAAGTAAAAAGGAACAAAGAAGTTGACCTTGCGCAAAATCTTTTGCCTGTATGCTTGAGATGAGTTAGGGTGTATGTGTGTGTGTTTTTTTTTTTTTTTAATAAATAAATATATATATATATATATATATATATAAGAGATTTGCTTATTATAGAAAGCCCATTATGAATAACTTCTTGCTTCCTTCTCTTTCTTTTTTCTCCTCTCCTCTCCACATCCTCATCCTGACCTTTCTCTCCTTGTTCGTCCTTCATCACCTGTCTGTCTTCAGGAGAAGAACAAGGACAAAGACAAACGCTTCCGTCCCCTCTATGACATCCCCTACATGTTCGAGGCCCGCGAGTTCCTGAGGAAGAAGCTCATTGGTAAAAAGGTAAGGACCAGTGACAGACTTTGAAACACACATTTTGCTGTGTGTGTGTGTGTGTGTCTATGTCAGTATGGGAATCAACATGAATGCCTCTTATCAGTTTTAAGAAATTAAAAAAAATAGCTGTAATGTGAGTTTTCTCCAGTGGCTGCTCCAACACCTTTTCCCCCTCAGTGGTAGCCAAATACATTTCAAGCTAGATAACTATTTCTCTCCATCTCTTAGTGTGAATACCAAGCACTCCTGGTAGATGCCCTGGGGCTCGGTGTTGGCCTGAATGCTCCATTTAAACAAGCAGTGTTGATTTCCCCCTCTTGTGTCTATTGATCTACCGGGTCTGTACACCTTGGGGGGGGGGGGGGGTGCTATGATT
>JAVDPK010002380.1:317807-334149 GCA_034780415.1 Cichlasoma orientale | reverse complement strand
ACACACACACACACACACACACACACACACACACACACACACACACACACACACACACACACACACACACAGTCTCTTTCTCCTGCTCTCCCCCTCTCTATTCCTATCTCAGTTTTAAAGGGCTTTTTTGCGTAGGGTGGCTGACTTCACTGTCCTCTGGTGTTTAATTGTCATGAAAATGGAGCCAGTAGCCAGCGTTGCAGGTGGACTAATGTTAAAGTGTGTGTGTGTGTATATTGTCCTGTGTGTATATTGCCAAAAGTATTCACTCACCCATCCAAGTCATTCAACGCCAGTTGCTTCCGTGGCCACAGGTGTATGAAATTAAGCACCTAGGCATGCAGACTGCTTCTACAAACATTTGCGGAAGAATGGGTCGCTCTCAGGGGCTCAGTGAATTCCAGCGTGGTACCGTGATAGGATACCACCTGTGCAACAAGTCCAGTCGTGAAAGTGATTGGGAATGGCCCCTTAGTTCCAGTGAAAGGAGCTCTTAATGCTTTAGCATACCAACACATTTTGGACAATTTCATGCTCCCAACTTTGTGGGATCAGTTTGGGGGTGCCCCCTTCCCAACATGACTGCACACCAATGCACAAAGCAAGGTCCATAACAACATGGTTGAGTGAGTTTGGTGTGCAAGAACTTGACTGACCTGCACAGAGTCCTGATCTCAACTCGACAGAACAGCTTTGAGATGAATTAGTGGAGACTGTGAGCCAGGCCTTCTCGTCCAACATCAGTGGACGACAGCATCACAGATGGGCTTCTGGAAGAATGGTCAGAAACTCCCATAAACACACTCCTTAATCGTGTGCAAAGCTTTCCCAGAAGAGTTGAAGCTGTTATAGCTGCAAAGAGTGGGCCAACATTATATTAAACCTTATGGATAAAGAATGGGATGTCACTCAAATTCATATGCGTGTGACGGCAGATGAGCGAATACTTTTGGCTATATAGTGTATCTGAGAAACACAGGTTTTAAGAAAGCGCAGAGTGTTAAATAATTGATGCAAGCAACAGGGGAATTTTATCGACACAGGTGCAAAAGACGTGCAGAAGTGGAGGAGCCAGTACAATATGATATGAATTTTTATTGTTTTTACAGACGCATGTATACACTCTAATGCATATTTGATCAAATCTACAAGAAGCACACAGTCTTAGGAGATTCTTCGGTGCGGACAGATTCAATTAAAGACCCCCTCGGATGAAAATTGCGTTTTTAACCTTGTTCACATATCCATATAGTGTTTTTACACTCCACGACTGAACATTTTTACCTTGCAGCTGTACTGTAGGTTTGCTGTTTTGCTGCTCTCCTCTCCTCCGTGTCCAACTTTGTGTGTGTGTATGTGTCTTGATGCCGTAGACATTTTTATGCCCAAATGATGAAAAGGTTTAACCTTCTGTCAAAGCTGTTTTAAAACATGAAATGATTATTTTCATTTTTCATTTGGAGGGAGAGTAACTTCTAGTAATCAGTGCCAGGAGAATGACTTTGAGGATTTGCCATTATAGCCATAACCTTGTCCGTCCATACACACTGAGACACACAAACTCTGTCACACATTTTCTCCCTTGCCAGTCAGTGGTGGTGTCAGCAAGTTTTTCACAGGTAGGTGGGAGTCAACAGGAAAGACTGAGCCATATAATGAGTCTGGAGCCCAGTGTGGGGGCTGGTTGGCTGACTGCACTGACCTGTTGTTTGGGCTAATATGAACACAAACACATTCAAGTAGCTAACAATAGATTTAAGCCTTCACACATATATAAGCTGTCACTTATTAGAAAGAAAGTTACTAGATGATAAATCTCTCAAGAGAAAAGTATTTTAATGAAACAGTCTTGTGATGTCTTTTGAATACCTTGAGGGAAAAATCTTCAAATTTCAGTGAACAAACCGGTTTGTGGCAAAGAGGGAAATGCACATCTAGCTGTAAGAAAACACACGCCTATGAGAACGCTGGAATGAAGAGGTGACAGGAAATGTAGTAGCTTTATTGAGGCAAGTGAGCAGCTATAGAATTAAACCGATGATAGACAGACAGAAGAACTGGTCCCTGCCCTTGAATCCATCCTTTCCTCCATCTTTCCTCTCCCCGCGGATCCCTGCGAGTCTAAATGAAACACGTTATTAAGGTGTGTCGCACTCAAACATGAATATGGATCATTTGATTTCATTAGCATGAGATTCTACTGTTGGTTCATCTCTGAATAGCATCTGATTGCAGCAGCTTTTGAGGATCCTCCTAAGGTGGCCTCACGTGAATACCATTTGATTTGGGCCTCGGTGGCACAGTCATTTGCATTCATTGAATATTTTTCCTGCTTTTTAGTTTTCTAGGGCTTTGTTGAGCTAACGATATGTTGACTCAGTGGCCACTCTATCCCCCCACCTCAGACACCTCAGTTTTCTCTCTAATTAGCAATTTCTTTTTTTTTTTGGTGGCCTTGAAATTGAGTTTGGGTGCTGGAATGAGCACACACTTCTTTTTTTTTTTCCCCCATTGTACTAGTGTTGTGAGCTTTGACAAACCCCCTTAAAAAATTGTTTCCTTAAAAAACAAAACAAGAAAAACCTCAGCGCTTCCCTTGTTGCCTTTAGTGTCCAGTTTGAAATCTCTGCCTGACATTTGCTCCTCGCCAACTATTTCCCTCTACCCCCTCCTTTCACAATTTATCTTTAAACTGCCATACGGCTATGTTTTAATTTCACTTGATGCAGATATGCATAATTAATGTGGCACCCAGTGAGGGTAGAGGCCTTGGCTTCCATCTTAGTCTATTTATACCCCCCCACACCACATCAACCGTTCCCGATTTCCCTCTGTGTCTCTCAGTTGATTCTGAAGCTTTTTAAAAGATTTCTTTCGCTTTCTGATTCCCCTCGTTTTCGTTTTCTTTTTTTTTTTTAAAGACTTTTGTGTTTATCAGCTCTGTCTTCCTTTATCCCTCTCTCTTCCTTCTCCCTTCCTCACTCTCTGTGTAGTGTTAATCTCTGACAGACACTGCTCCCGTTCCCAGCGTGAAACCAAAACAGCAGCATAGAATTTTGAGGGAGGGTGGTGGAGAAGAAGAAGAGAGGAAGGGAAAAAAAAAAAACACATTGGTAAACACCACTCCCCAGACATTTTCTTTTTCCTTTCTGATGTCTTCCATTTAATTTCTCTCACCTCCCACCTTCCATTGACAAAAGACATCCATTCACTTCCTCAGTCACTGAGCCTCTGTTGATTTTCTTTGTGCATTTGTATCGCAACTTCAAAAGCTCAACCTAACCAGGAGGCAGAGGAACAGAAGAATTTTACTGCATTGACGTGGTTATCTGAGATGACTCAGCTAGTCATGAGATATATTTAGAGTTGTACTGTTAATAAAGGAGAAATTAGTTGGTGAAATAATATTTAAACCATCTCACTTGCTCGTTAAAATGCCGCGCACCCAATAATCATTCCAGTGAGATGGCTGCAGTGTGACAATTTGATACCTCACATAATAGTGTGATGCTGACATCAAAAGAAGATGCATCATATTTCAAGGCTATGAGCTCTAAGGCTCTGAGAATAGAACCTTTTGTTTCTGTTGAGATGCATCTTCTCGGGGTCTTTTTTTTTTTCTTATTCTACCTTTCAGCGTTTTTGTAATAATCACTGCAGAAAGGATCCCTGATTGGAACTGTTGGTGTTGTGTAACTGCTCACCAGGTGGGAGAGGAGGCAAGAATAAGAAGGGGGGGGGGTGAAGCAGAGATGGCGTTTTTGAGCAGGGATGAGAGCAGGCTAAGTGGACAGTAATATGTGAATGCACTCTTCTGCCTACGTATACTGTCACTTCTATTGACCTCATTCAGTCTGGGTGTTCTCTCATCTACTGTACACCCCTGACTGCCTACTCAGTAACACTTACCTCTATTTTGCATACATTTTAATAACTTATTCTCACATATAGGCAAGTTAGGAAAAAAACATGCACAATGGTATTTGAAGAAGTCGCTATCGTAGTGCGTAAGCGCTCCACGTTTTTACTACCTTTATTTTTCTATTCATACCATAGATTCACCGTAGGTTCATAAAGTGGTTTGAGTCTGGGAGGAGGCACACACCGTATATCGGGGGTCACAAGCTAGTGCACTCCTAATGCCGGTCCCAAGCCTGGATAAATGGGAGGATTGCGCGAGGAGGGTGGTCCGGCGTAACATCTGTCATGCCGATCCCTCCCCTGTGGCGACCCTTTGGGAAGGGACCAACCCAAAGTACTTACCTAGTATGGGTTCATAAGGTCTTCCCCTTCTTTATGTAATCATCCATAACAAATACAACAATCAAATACAACTGTCTTATTCACTTGGATGAATGGTCTATTTGACTAAAAGCTACACATCATTATTCAAAGTTAAATTTACTAGTTACTTTGCAGTTTAATTGAAGTCCTAATTTCATCTTAGAGTTAAACTGTATTTGAAAATATTAAAGAAATGCTGATTACATAACAAAATATCTGTAATTATAATAAATGAAGCTTTTTAACTTCTAAATTCCTAATACAGAAACACACCCAGCACTTACTTCACTCTCTGTGTAGGGGTTCGGTCTCTTGGTTTCATGTGGTGTCACATGCTGTCCTAAACGTGGCCCCCTTGTGCCTAAAAGAGGTCCTCCCCCCCTTACCCACATTTTCCACCTTGTGACATGAACACTGTGTGCATCAGGCTGCCATGGGTGGGGGTTGGCAAAGGCTGTCTTCAGACCTGCAGGAGGTTGTGTTGTGGAGCGTTGATGAGTCACTGTGCCAGCGTGGCATCACAGATGCCTTGCTAATGCCTGCCTGTTCAGATCTCTCTGCTTTAATAACTGTTCTTGGTGAGCATTTTGATTAAATGCTAATAAACCCGATGCCTTTGTAATATGAAGAGGATTTTTCCTTCTGCTCACATATAACCGCACACTGTGGCAATAGGGTTGTGAAGTGTTACTTAGTGTGTCTTTTCTGTTTGTCCCTGCATATCTGTGATCGTTGCAACCTAGATCAGTTCATTTAGTATGCTTCGCACATACACCCCCTTCATGGATCTGACAATTTTTTTTATATGTCTTATTTTGCCACACAGCGCCGCAGGACAGCATCGGATTTCTTCACGTCTTCCATGCTCTTACATTGATTTCCGATCAAGCTTGAATTATTTTGGCACGAGGTCGATTACACGAGTGCTGGATCTCACAGCCGTTGACCATGTCTCCTCCTCTTTTGTTCTCTCTCTCTCTCTCTCACACACACACACTCTCACACACATCTGCCTCATGTTGTTTATATCGGCCTCTTTTCCCACTTTGGTTTTGTATCTATTTTTGACATGTGTATCTTCGGCATACTCATGCTGTGTGTGCGCGCGCGCGTGTGTGAGTGAAAGTGAATAAGTATACATAATGAATAATTCATGGTGTGGTTTCCTGGTCAGCGAGACAGACGGAGGGGATGGTGAACTGCCCCTCAGGTCCTTTTTCCCCATCACATGCTGTAGTTAAACAAACCATGATTGCAGAAGGCAGCCCCATATCCGCATTACTGTTGCTTTATAGCCACAGACAGGATCTGTCCCCATCCATTCATAACTCTAGGACTAGCCTAACAGCATGACCAGTTTGGACTATATCCATACTAGAAATATTTAATGCTTCTCCTATCATATGGTAGCTTGTTGCCAAAAGCGGTTACACACAAGTGCGTTTTATTAGCTAAGAGTAACATGGGACCCATATGACGGTTTTAATTATTTCATTTAAGGAACAAGAGTAAAGTTAGTTAGAAAGGGAGTGCAAAAAGAGTTAATGTTGTATTTAGAATTGACCTTTTTGGATATTTAAGCCTGTAAATCTTGTTTTGTAGCAGGAATTTTTGCTTCTCTTCTGAAAGTAGATCTGTTTCTCGCTGGGAGGAGAAAAAAAAAAGGAAGCTCTAGTTGCGTGACCTCTGCAAACCATCCTAGTATGCAATTTAGAAAGAAAAAGTTTGACCTTGAAACCCGCATCATGAGCATAACGCCATTAATTGTTGTTTTAGTTAACTTGTGGCCATAAATTCTGTGGCTCACAAAAGCTTGTCTACATTACTTTGGATTAATTGGTGTCACAGGTGGAGTTCAGCTTTTAGGTTTGCAGCAGTTTGGAATTTAAGTACTGCTCAGCCTCTTTGTTCCTTGAAAGTGGTGAATTATAGCTCGTTCGCGCCATCGCAGACGGAGAGATAAATGGGCCTGAATGGAGATGGAGAGATGAGAGAGAGAGAGAGAGGTAGAAACCTTCTCACTGCTTTATTGCCACAACTCGTTTACAAGGGCGACCTTGTGTTTAGTGTGCGTTTGAGTCTGTGTGACGGAATTGCAACTTCATCGTCCACCCTGATAAGTATAACCTGCAAACTGTGCTAAGACTGCAACACAGTGCACACAGGGACCCACTGAATCCTTTTAGCCTGTCCCCTACACGAAGGGCACTGCAGTGCTCTTCCACATCAATGAGGGCAATGGTATAATGCTCTCTCTCATTTTTTTCTCTCTTACACTACAGTTTTTTTCCACACTACATTTTTGCTGCTTCTAGATTTTTAAACATACTGTTGGGCAAAACTAAGGTATTGGACGTGGGGAATCAGTGTGAGTGCTCACATTCATAGACACTTTCCTTGAATTATTACTGAACCTGAGGGTAGAAGACTGTGTTTCATGAGGGGATTGAAGCAGCAGGAAAAGGAGGGGAAAAAAAGGCTTCTGTTGTCTTTGTCGTGTCTTTATTTGCCCTTTCTCCACTTGTACTGGTCCTCCTCACTTAAAAGGGAAATGGCCAGGCTACATATTGGATTTTGGTCTGGCTGCGAATACCCGAGGCAGCCAGCCAGATAGCCAGCGGCTGTGTCAATAAACACGTCACTGCTCGTCTTATTGTTTGGCTTCATTTATTCCTTCTTCCAGCTTGTTTGAATTTGCTGTTATATTCCACCTGTCTATGCAGTGGTGCTAGTGATAGTCAGAGATGGCAGATGAAGAAAATGATTATAAGAGGTTACATGGGAGTTGCTGTGTAAAGCTCAGAAAGGAATTGAGATATATAAATGCCTTTCATCTTACTTGAATGTATTTTTAAAAATGTTGAATAAATAGGCAATTAAAACAATAGACAAAAATGAGATGATATTTTCAAGGTCAAGTGATGGGCGTGGCATCTTGGGGTCATTAAGGAAGTTTAAGAATGCCCTTTTTTGTTTTTTTTTTGTTTTTTAATTCTCAAAGAATTGTAAATCCTTGTTAGGTCAGCTGATTCTCCATCATCCCTTTATTTTTTATCACTTTAGTTTTCACTTCATTTCTATTCAAGTATTTGCACAAGCGCACACACACTTTTATTCTCTGCTTTTGTGCCAGGGTTGTCTTTCATCACCTTAACTTGCACCCTCTTAGCAAATTTAGTGTGCACGCTGCTTTCAGTAACCTCTTTTCTGGCCCCCCCCCCCTTTTTTTTTTTGTTTACCCTGACACTCAAATAAATACTGTTTGATACAGTTTCATTCACTCACTTTGAACACACACAAACTCCCAAATCCTCTTGCTGCGTTGCCTTCTGAGCTGCTGGGCTGTTAGGTGCTTATCTAAACACGAGCGCTGGTTGACACTGTAACAAAAATGGCATGCAGTTGGCATCAGAGGCGAAATTAATAGTGTCACATTCATTATCAGCAAATAAATTCTGCCCTCAGTTGGGAGAATTCTTAAGCTGCTTCAGTCTGATGCACCGCTGAAATAAATGTCTTATTGACATTTTCACCTGGAATAATAAGATCATTTTTTTTAAGGGCTTTCTCGGAATATTCTCTCTTGCAATTTGCTCTGGATAATGTACAGTTCTAAAAATGGTTTATATTCTGTGTCCTTCACCATGTGTCAGCTGAATCTCTGATGAGCCAGCCTGAGGAAATTGCTTTGGGCATCTATGCTTTATTGATGCTCAGATTGATCATATTCTGTTAATGCATAACATATTAGCAGTTTGACAGACAGATGCATGTTTATGTCTTTGTTTCTCCACCATACATGCATCAAATATATAGACTAGTACTGCAATACAGGAACTCTTATAGCTTCTTGCAATCCAGAAGCCATATGTAGGGGTTATGACAAGGAATCTTTTCCTTGGTAATCACTAACATTAATGCAATTTTTATGTGTGTGGCACTGGCCTCAGTGCTAATGGTTTCCTTGACAACACAGCATCGCCTTGGCTTTAGGTTTAAGGCATACCACGAGGACATACACAGTCAGCAGTCATTATAAAAATCGTCATTCAGTCCTCGCGACATTTCTAACACGGTCTCTGTATTTTTTTTTCTTTGATGTCAGAAACTGGAAGAGCGGAATACTGACGATCACACCGACCATCCGCTTGTTACCTTCCATACACCTTCTGTATTTTTGTCTCTGTGGTTCACGCCACTCTTAATCGCTTGCTTCCTTTAAAAGTTTCTAAACACCTGTCTTCTGCTGCATAGAGGCCATACATATCTAGACCTACCATTTCCTCTTTTCTTTTCCCTCTGGCCTTTTCCTCTGCTTTCACAAGGCTCCCATTTATCTCTCTCTTTCTGCATGTGTGTGTGCGTGTGCGTGTGCGTGAGCATGAATCCTGGTGTGAGAAGGAATATAGCTCTAAATGATCTGAATAAATAAGCGCCAAATAAAGGCCATAAAGAGGAGCGACTTGAAGCAGTAATCCTTCACCAGCTTACCCCAGCATAACGTCGTCACACCTGCACCTTTATCCCCATCTCAGCATCGCCTTCCATCTACCTCTTCTCTCATTCCATTTCTTTATATCCCTTACCAACAACAGAGAGGCTATCTCAGTGGCTGTGTCAGCGATCAGCATCTCCCCCCCCCCCTTTTTTTTCTATGTTTCCCAGAGGACAGTTGGGGGCATAAAGGGAAGAACAAGCCTTGCAAAATCTATTCAAAATCCGAACGGAGATTGGGCTCTCAGCTTTGAATTCAGCCAGATAAAGCTAATGGCAGAAGTGGGCGACAGGCAGGAGGCTGTGTATAAGCACACTTCGATTGAGGCCAGCTATAGAAATGTAGTTTCTTTAAACCCCTTTTCTGGCTGAATCTCTCTCTGAATGTGCAGGGGTGTACGCAGGGTAAGTTCCCAGAAAGGCTGGCCAAGGCACTGCAGTTTCTTAAAACGCTTCCGTCGCCAGCTGAATTTCCCTTAAAGTGAGAGCGTTTACTATTCCTTGTACTGCTTCCAAGGCCTATGGTAAATTATCTTTGTGTGACATTCATGAAGTCATTTTATTAATGTTTAGTGGCGACTGGATGTACACCAGATGTACAGCTATGCAGAGGTTGGGAGTCAGAAATTGAATTAGAGAAACATGGAGTTCCCATATTTCCCTAATTCCCTCATGAAGTCCCACCCATTCCAGGTTATCTTCTGTTCGACTGTTTTTTCAGTTCTCGGTGTGTTTTCCCAAATGGTTTCTTTCATTGCACATTATCAACAGCTGGGTTCCCTGTTCATACTCCGAAAAAAAAAAAAAAAAAAAAAGATGCCAGCTTTAGCATTAGTATTCTACTACTACTATGTAATGCTTTGGTAGCCTTTGGTAGCTCTGCGTCTAAGACTAATGAAGGCTGTAGTTGTCAGGAGCTGTGCTCTTGTTAGCACTGTGGCCTCTGGTGTTTCTACACTGCTGACATTTAGCACAACTATTACAGTACCCTCTCAAAATCTGCCTGTTTGGAACAGGCAGATTGCACGCTTGCTTTGATATAACAGCTTTGATAAAATAGGGTTATATATGGGTAGGTGATAGTTAGCAAATATAGCATGCAGTCTGATCTCAATTAAGAAAAAATGTATTTGCTGACAATCCAATGTGAAAGCTTTTGTTGTATTGTCGTGCCCACCTTTCACTGCAGTGTTTCCCACAGGTTTTAAATTTACCGGTGATGGTGGTGGGCAGCAGCGCAGAGTGTGACTGATATGCACGCAGAATCATGCAGTTCAGAGGGGGGTGTAAGTAACCTCACATGCAGGCAGTCATTAGTTGTGAAAGCCTAACAGTAAACAGCTTTTAGCCAAAATGTGACAACACCTCATCCAAATGACTTCCCACTCGACACCGCATTTCCTCGGATCCCCGGCAGTGCGCTCGCCAAGACAAACACGTACAGAGATTCCTTCATTTATTAGCCTGACACGCCCACAGACAAACACTTACTTCCACATACATATTATACTGTCGCTCCATATTTTTTGTTTACCACCTCATCGCAACTTGTTAGCCACTTTTGGCTGAGAATTGACACCCAGGAACACACAGAGCCCCACACAATCACACACACCGAGTTATTATCTCCTGGAACAATACTAATAGATGCATGTACTGCTGTGAGCAAACAGTTTGTGCCTCCTCTGCCAACAGAGTGGGATGGTGAATGCTTGCCAAGTCTCTTCTACCCTGAGCCTCCTCTATTTCTCCTTTCCGCTCCCCAATCATAAACCCTAACCTTTCCGTGTCTCCCATTTCTGTTTTTATTCTTTGCTTTAATCATTTTCAGCTTCTCACTCTGTTTTATTCTTCCCATGGGCTGAGCCACATCTTTTCCTTTTTCTGCTTCTCAAATCCCCTTTGCACGTTACCACTGTGTTGTTGTTTTTTTTTTCCTCCTAACTTGTCTCACCAGGCCCTAATGTTTACACTCTTAGAGTACAAACTCGGTTTGAAGTTATTTTTGTTGTCGATAACAACAAAACTATAATTGATGGACAAACACAAGCCTGTCTGCACATATATGCCTTTGATGGGTCAGGACATATTTAATTAGCTGAAGTGAGAGTGGCGAGGGGGGGGGGGAGCAGTATAACTGGCTCACTAATTATTGGCTCCCTCGTTGGGCAGGAACTCTTATATCAGGCAGACTGATGAGGTCGTGTACAGCTTCGGGCCACACCGCCTCCGATTCACCTGTTCTTGAAACGTTCTTTGATCTGAAATGCTTTACAGATCCCTGAAAGAGAATCATTGTTCAAGGTATCTGCAGTTCTGACCATTGACTGCATATAAAAGGTGGATGTATCCGATGTGACATCACCCACTGGGCAGAGAAGTTTTGTTTTGAAGCCTCAGGCTAATCAACTTTGTCGTCCCCTTCTTGTTGTTTTGAAACTACATGTGTTGAGCGAGGGGATTATTTCACTGAGACACCGAGGGCCACTGTACGCTTATATGGTAGTGAGTAGTCAGTCACAGGGTAGGTTCTTCCCTAAAGCTTGCTCTGCTTTACCGTCCTTTTTGGCTCTAATGGGGGTCATAATTCACAAAGGGAACATCACATTGAAACTAGCGATTGAGGCCATAAACTCATCAGGAAAGGGTTTGGTGAGATCATAGATCAAGTGAGCAGTAGGGTCATTTTCTCATTGGCTTCTTTACAGGTTGACTTCTTTAAATTGCACTTTAAATTTAATAAGTTGCTTATTGCTATTTATATTTTCTTTCTCAGCTTCCACTCACTTATGGTTAAGCTGGTCTCATTGCAGAAGATCTTGCAAACGTAAAGTTTTCGCGTGTCATCTGACATCAATAAACCGCCGCTGCATCGTTCTGCCTGTTTTCTGGGATGGCACATGCTTTGATCAGTTTTTATGTGGAGGTGGCATAGTTAGACTGCCACAGGTTCACTCCTACAGTCACTCCTACACAAGCACTTTTGCATAGACAACATGCTGTCACGCATCTGTATTTGTTGTTGTTACAGGGAGCTGAATTCTATCCTAAGACATGACCAAAAAAAAACAAAACGCTGGACATCACAGCTTCACAGAGCACTTCACAGCTCTTTCCCCTCTTTAGACTGAAGGCTAAACAGATTTATTTGAAGTCCGAATTAAAAGGGGAAAGAGAATGAGCTGTTTGCAAAAAAAATCGTATTGTTTCCCTGCCACAAGAGATCTGCCAGCAAACCTTTTTTTTTTAAAGTAAGGGCTGCATTTTAAGTATGCTTGGAGATGATGTTTATTTGGGCTGCATTAAATCTTTTGGATGGCATCAGCGCCTGAATCCACTTCCCCATAAAAACAGCTTGTGAGCTTATTTCCCCTCCCTTTCTGTTTTGAGTATACAGGAGCTGCATTTACATTTTATTCCACTTAGATTAAGTTCTTAGCAAAGTCTGACAAATTTTTCAAATACCCCCTACTGAAGGTTAAAAACTCACTTTCCACAGTGCAGCGAGGCTTAAGTTATTGACTGCAAACAGACGTTGAGTATTGATTTGTTTGATCTTTAAAGATCACTGCTGACCCAACTGCACACACACACACACACACGCATTTAAACACACACACAGTATTTTGCTGCAGCGACTGAATAATTTTGGCTCCACATGAAAACTGTGTTTCAGCCCTGGTGTTGCACTACGCAGCTTGTCAGGGCTTTCATCTTGACGTTGCTTTCCTTTGCCATTCTCTGCTCAGCAGTGCACATTTTCTCAGCAAGTCTTTCACATTAGCACACTGCTTGTCATCTTGAAGTCCACATCAGAGTAAATGCATGAGCCTTCAGTTACTACACAATGAACACTGAGCTCTTCTTAAAGTACACAATAGGGGCTTCTTATTTATTGCAATCACATTTTAAATTCTCCTCTCAGCTTCGTTGCTCTTTGTTCTTCTCCTTGCCCTCGGTCTCCCTCTTTTTCACACTACTTTTCCTCTCCACTTCTTTCTCGATGTACCTCCTCACGACGCCGCTGTCCTCTGACATACCGAATTAGGGTGTCATAGATAATTTGAATTCTTGCCCTCACCATCGAGCTCTGTTCATTCTCTCTCCCTCGTCCGTTTCTTTTCTTGTCTTGTTCAATACAGGACACCATTTTGTAACCCCGCTCCCACCCCTCCACAATCACCAAAATGTCTACGCTCAGATACACACATTGTCATCCTTGAAAAGATGAAATCCCAGAATACTCTCCATAAACTCCATGCGCTGCTAGTTGCATTGAGTGTCAGTCTCCTGGTTTGCAAGAAAAGCTTCCTTTGTCCTCATTTCTTTCCATGCAGCAAAAGCAAAGATTTTCTCAGTGACGCTTGTGTATGGGCTTTTTCTGATCTTTCATTGACTCCGTATCTGCATGGAAAACATACAAGGATGTCATGGAAACTAAAAAATAAAAAAGGAGGAAAAAGTGTTCTGCAAAGTCACGTCAGTTCTCCTGTAGTGTGGTTCACACATGAGAACGTGACTCTAAATGCCTGAATGGCTAAGAAAATCAGGTGAAGTGAAGGACGTCTCACGCTTCAGTCACTTCACAGCACATGTATGCTACAGAATCTGCGTTGTTTACTGTGGCTTGATGATAAAAATGTTTCGGTCGTAAAGAAATTCAACATGGTGTCAGAGGACTTCTTCAATCTCTGCAGGGGCCCCTCACAGGAAGATGTACTACCTGATGGCAACGCAAACTTCATTTACAGACGAGCACGAATATTGAATGTGAGGGACGTCAGCGGTCAGAACATTTGCTTGGCAGCTTGTGCATATTTCAGCTCTAAATGGGAACGCAGAGCTTGTTAATACATTTCAGGTTAAACAAATCAAAACAGTCCAGAGCCCGTGACATAAATGCATCTGAACCATGTGGCTTTGGATACTCTTGTTTGTTTCTGTAGAAAAGTGTGTGGGTGAATGAGGGCTGATCCTGAGTGCAGTATCCTTGGTGATGCTGTGCCTGTGATCATGATTTCTGTCCATGATTTCCTCCTCATTCCGTGTGTGTGTGTGTTTGCTGTATAGCTGCACGTGTGTGTTTATGCCTTTTATTTGTTTTGTGCTCACAAAAACCTCAGCACACCCCACCTCACATATGGCTCAGTCCCCTGTTTGCTGCTCTCAGTGGACATGATTTACTACACACACACACACACACACACCTCAGACTCAACTGTTGGATGGGATCATAAAAGTAAGGCTTCATCGTCTCTGGCTGCTAAGAAAACAGGGATGTTTTTCACCCACCAAAAGGGCAATAAACTCTGTCTCACAGGGAGTAACACACTTGAGCGGTTTGCCACGTGGGGGTGGGGGGGGGGCTCACAGAGCCCACCTGCCATTCACTCTCTTACGGCAGCAAAATCTGTGTGAATTTGACCACAGAATATGTCTCTGTTGGCATACACCTATTCAACATTACAGCCTCAGCTGCCCTAGGCACACTGCCAGCAGGATACTGTGATGAAATTTCTTCTTCTGCCTCTGTTGACCCCAGTAACAACAAATCATATCACCAGCTGGTCACTGAATATGGCTATTTGCCTCAGTTTTCACACAGCTGAAGTCAGATGCAACAGCGTGCATCGACTCGCCTGTAGAGATTCCTCCAATCCACAAACACAGCTCTCACCTTTACCTTCCTTAAATGTTTCTTGATATTTCAAATTAAATATGTATAATGCAGTGCTTATAAAATATATTCTCAGTATGAAATGCACTGTATTGCCAAAAGTATTCACTCACCCATCAAAATTGTTGAATTTAGGTGTTCCAATCACTTCCGTGGCCACAGGTGTATAATATCAAGCACCTAGGCACGCAGACTGCTTCTACAAACATTTGTGAAAGAATGGGTCGCTCTCAGGAGCTCAGTGAATTTCGGTGCGGTATTGTGATAGGATGCCACCTGTGCAACAAGTCCAGTCATGAAATTTCCTACTAAATATTCCAGTCAACTGTTATTGGTATAACTATGTGGAAGCGATTGGGAACGAAATTTGCTACAAAGTGGTGAAACGTGAAATCACCAAGTGGGGTCAGTGGATACTAAGGCACAGAGGTCGCCAATTATGGTTGTTTTTCAGGAATTGGGCTCGGGTTCCTTTGGGTTCTCTTAATGTTTCAGCATACTAACACATTTTTGGACATTCGTGTTCCGAAACGACTGCGCACCGGTGCATAAAGACATGGATGAGTGAGTTTGGTGTGGAAGAAGTTGACTGGCCTGCACAGAGCCCTGACTTCAACCTGACAGAACACCTTTGGGATGAATTAGAGCGGAGACCTTCTAGTTAAACATCACAAATCTGCTTCTGGAAGAATGGTCAGAAATTCCCATAAACACACTCCTAAACTTTGTGGAAAGCTTTCCCAGAAGAGTTGAAGCTGTTATAGCTGAAAAGGGTGGGCCGGCATCATATTAAATCCTATGGATTAAGAATGCCACTCAAGTTCATATGGGTGTGAAGGCAGACGAGTGAATAGTTTTGACAATATAATGCACATTGTTTATGTAATAATTTTATTAGCAAAGATAATATAGTAAAGCCAAGTAATTAACATGGACTAAGTAAATAATCCCAACTCCCTTAAACCAGCAAAATGTTGCCAGAGTAAGCACGGCCCTGCTTAATTCTTCTGTCGTCGTACTGTGGTGAGCTGTCTCCACCTTTGACTCTGCCCTCTGTTACAGTCCTTCTATTTGACATTAGGACCCGACAACTCTTTGGCCCTGACTCATGTTGACTCACAAGGCAGCACGCTCACAGGCCTGCTTAGAATAGCCTTCTCTCTGCTCCACTAGCACAGTGGCTAGTGTTCACACAGAAATCCCAGAGTATACACCATTCAGCACACATCCCTCGCTTAAACCGGGGGTGCAGATTCAAGGCAGTCTGTATAATCGGTTGTTAGCTGGAGTATGATTCTTCGTACTAACTAATTCATAAAAGGCAAGAATAAATATTGTGATTATGGATCCACAAATTGCAAGCTTTTCTTTGAAAAAGATCACTTGAACTGTAAGAGGCAACACCTTTTTAGGAGACACTGAGCAGGCTTTGTATGCATAATGCTATTGATTATAATGCCTATAGGTCTAGGTCATTTTTAATGGAGTACTTTTACTCGTCCCAGCTTCTATACTGTATTGCACAGTAATTAACATGAGAAAAAAACCTAATTAAAAGATTGCATCAAAATAATTGGGTTTCAAAATGTCCTGCAAGCCCTTTTAAGTTGAAAATGAACTACTTATTTTTTTAATTGAATAGAGGAGCAAGTGTGTTTACTTTTGGAGCAGGTTTAAGGACTTTGACCTTTGACACTGAAAGCATGCACATGCACACTACCCCTACAGTTCCACTTACACTAACCTCTTCATTCCTTTCTGCTTGCAAATCCATCAGTATTCCTTATTCAAATACCCCCAGTGGTCCAGTTTGTTTCTCTATCCTCTGTTGTATCGGCCCTCCTTATTTGCTGCCCTCTGCGGGGGGGGGGGGGGGGGGGGGGGGGG
>JAVDPK010002380.1:306023-317797 GCA_034780415.1 Cichlasoma orientale | reverse complement strand
ACTCTTCTACCCCCCCCCCCCCCCCCACACACACACACACAGAGTCACACACACTCTCACACTCATACGCTCCTTGTGGTGCAATTCAGGCCATTCACCAATCACGCGAGAGCCATGACGGCCAAGTTATATATCCCCCATTCCATCTGTAGCTGGCACTCTTGCATCGCATTTGCTCTGCTTACTCCTTTCCCAAGTGCCTTTGCTCTTGCTTTCTTTACCTCTCTCTGCTTTGCTTTCCCTTCTTTTGGTAGCTCCACTTTATCTTTTCCTCATTTTCTATTTTTTTTCCTGTTTTTCCTTCTTTTTTTTCCTCCCCCCATCTCCCACCATGCTGGCCTTATTCTCCTTTAATTAACCTCTCATCATCACTTTCATGTTGTCTTCTCATCCATTTCTTTTAGTCCCTCAGAAATGCTTCTGCCATCACGTCAAGCTCTGCCACATTTGTGTACCTCCTTTTTTTGTCACTGCTTTCTGCTGTTTTGCACTCTATATCTATCAGTCTTCAGTTTTGACCAAATTTCCACGCTCCCAATAACATATTTTGTTGTGATTCTCATTATATATTGATATATATTCCAACTTTGATATCACTATATCTCCTTTGTCCTCTAACTCGTCTCTCACCCTGCTCCACAGGCTCGGTGAGCTGTAGTTAAATAGGTTCATCTTGCCCTGCTTCCTCTTTCAAATGGCTTCATGATTGCTAATGAAGCACACAAACAGGGGGAAAAAAAAAACATGATGTGGAGGAGGAAGGGAAGTGTTTCCCATGGAGACGGGCCCTTCAGTGGCTGGTGAGCTGATTGGCTGATTGATGACCCTGTAGCCATTTTGACCGATTAGCATGACGGAGCCTTTTATAGCACAGTGCAGCTTAATATGTGACCACATAGCACAACATACTTTTTTTTTTTTTCTACTTCAGGGTTTAACAGTTTGATGAAGCATAAACCCCCATCCTGCTTATACCTCTCTGAGGCAAAGGAGGTGTAATACACCACCGCCAAGCTTATGATAGAATGTCATAACAGAGCTGAATGCGTAATATGGTGCTTACATCTGTCCACTTAGTCACAATCTATCTAAACCCACAACATTATCCATTTAGAAATAGCATGGTGATCCCTACTTTCTTTCACTTGTTTGAACATTCCTCTCACATGTGTCCTATTAGAGACAATCAGGAGCTCATTGTCTGGATTCGCCTAGTTATCAAAACAATTATAAGTAAACAAAAGACGTGGGAGACAAAGGCATGCAATGTGAGACGTGAGCTTTAGTTAGAAATGGACAGTACAGGATGAAATGGTCACATTAACCGTTCAGTTTAGATTATTTAATTTACTGTCTTTTCTTTTTGTTGCATTTCTCTGCATTTTACCTCTGTTATATGTATCCCACCACACAGCAAAATGAATGTCTGGTACAAGAAAAAGAATGGCAGAATAGCAAGAACCGTAGCTGGTTAATCGTGTCTGATCTTTGCCCAAGTGACCACTTTTGACAGCCCTGGATATACTGCAGTGGGTTTGCTCGAGTTAACTCATTTCTGGACATAAAATTGCATTTTTCCATTGTGTATCAAGAGATTAAATTATTTATCTTTCCTGTTGTGCTGCCTCTAAATATTTTTCAGCTCTCATTTTTTTCCCATCTTTTCATCTTTTTTTCCTCTCCAGATGTCTCTTTTCATTGGGATCGTCATATCCATTCCCTGTAATGTACAGTGTTAGAAGACATTAAATTATACATTTAACAAATGCCTTCTTCTTCTGCAACATTTGATGTGTTTCAAAGCATGAGACATCTGCTAAAACATTTGTAAAAAGGTGTGCTTTGGAAATCACTTTTAAAGCATATTCTCTCTCCTTCAGCAGTCCTTTCTGACCTCCATTTCTTCCTCTAGCTCACTTCTCCATCTTGTCATTTTCATATTTTTCAGAATTGGTCTTTTACCCCTTGAAATAAACAGTCATCTCTTCTGTTAGCCTCTACCATATTAAGCACATATTATGCTCTCAGCTTACTGCCACTCTCTTTTTTTTGTTAAAAAAATTTAACAAAATCCCCAAACACCCCTGTCTCTGGACTTCCTGTGCCACAAAGGTTGAAATGCCACACGGCCTCACAGGTACTCCTCCTAACCAGCTTTTCATTTGCTACACTTACGGGTTATGTAAACTGGTGCTGTGAACTACACTATCAGCCTGAAGCTTTGCTGCCAGTACACGCCTGGGACTGTGGCTCTGTTTACGTCTTGGTTCTAATAATGTCTTGATTAGCTTCATAGTTTTAAGCTTTATGGAGGTTAATTTGTAAGGACTATCTATGTTGGTTGTGATGATGATGATCAACACAACACCCACGGAGATCTTTTGTAGTATTCTCTTGGTCATCTCTCACCCACATGTTGCCCACTCCAAGCATGGTATTCTGTTGTTTTCCGAAATGTTCTCCCAGTGTACTGCACACCGCTTTCTCTTTTACATTTAGATAAACCGAGCTTGAGACACTGTATATCATTAAATAAGATATGAGAGAGTCGCAGAAAATGCTGTGCCCCGTATTGCGATTTCCTAAAAAACAAGATGTGGTTTACTAGAATACTACAGGTGAGGTTTCCTATCCGCTGTGTATCATTTCTTTTGTTAGAGCTGTGAGGCTTTATTATGATTGAGAGGGGTGATACTGTTGACGATGAAAAATGTACAGTTAACAGTGAGACCCAAATGCATTTGTCACCATAAAAAGGCCCCATGCTGATTGATGAGGCCCCAACAGCTGGAAATGTAATGAAAAGTGAAATGAGGATCTATATTTTTTGGCAAAGTGCACCTTTTTCACTCATTACCTTTGTGATTAATAATACAGGCTTGTGATATAGAAAATGAGCTCGGTAACACAGATTGTATTCTTGAGAAGCATTATATCAAGAGCATCTCAATTAACAAAGTATTCTTTATAGCCCTGCTATATTTCTCTGTGAATACACCATAAGTTCTTTTTAACCCGTTGTTTGCGGAACTTAAACTTTCATCAAATTCGTGCTTTGTTCAGCCACACATTGATAAAGCACCATGACAGTCACTAGTGGATATAAAATGAAAAGCAAACAAAGTAAACAAAAAGCAGACTCTTCTGTCACTGTAAATAATATAATAAGAGGTTTGGAGGGATATTTTAAAAAGCCCCATCCACTTCTGCACCATGATTCATTCTGCCTGAGTCATTCAGCACACTTAGGGTTAAAGTATAGCTGCAGCATCTTACTGCAGTGTCTAAAGCATTTGGCTGATTGTTACAGTATATGCCAGGAGAAGAAGAGAAGGGGGGGAAAAAAACATCTCTCTCTAATACTTATTTTTTTTCTTCCAAAAATCCTTTTTATTGCATTTATAACATTTGGCACAGTACAAATTCTTGGTGCTTTTACAAGATAAACCTGTAAAGATCGACACTGATCTTTTTTTTTTTTTCGGATTTTGTTAAAGAAAGTCTTCTCTGTATAAATATTTTTTTTCGTATCACTGCATTCTCTGTAGCATGGTGTAAAAATCACACAGAATGCCCTCTTTTAAAACAAGACTACCCTCATTTGTCAAAGTCAAGACAGCATCTTAAACAACTCATTATTTTAAATAGAAGTTACAAGTTAGAAAATAGTTTCAATTTCTTTTTAATATACGTTTCTCTATCACCAACCCATGGTAATTTTAGTTCGTCCATATATATATTTATTTATAAGCATGTACAACAAGAAATCATCAGTCTTTTAAATTTTGCACTCTGTACAAAAGTATATCCTGTCCTTTTTTCGTTGTGCATTCTATTGCATGATTTTAAATGAGGAAAATACAAGGGGTGTGTGAAACAGGGGTGGGTGGGAGCTAGGAAACTGGGAAAAGGAGTGAGAGCCTTTTCGGGGGCCTTTTTAAATCTGAGTCTCCTGTACCTTCTCCTTGTTGTGAGTTTTTATGACATAGGGCTCAGCCATTGCTGTGATGGCACTGGGCAAGGTTCGCGGCAAAGAGTTTCCAACATTGTTCTCTGTCCATTTAGCCCCATGGCCAGTTGGTTTATAGGTATTATATTTAGGCTTTAGAGTGTTGTAGTCCACCTTATGAGGGCTGTAGTCCAGTTTATGTGGACTGTAATCCAGTTTAGGTCTCTGAGTTTGTGGACTGAAGTCAGACTTGAAGACGCTGTAATCCATTTTGTGGGGGCTAAAGTCAGTCTTGAAGGCGCTGTAATCTGCTGCAGTCTTATGTGGCGTGTAGTGGTCCTTAGGTTTATAGGTACTGTCTGTTTTAGATCTCTGAGCACTGTAGTCTGTTTTGGATTTAGGCTGAGTGCTATAGTCAGGCTTAAATGGGCTGTAATCAGGTTTAGGTCTTGGATGCGTACCAAAGTCAGGCTTGAATGGACTATATTCTCCTTTAGGTCTGTGTTGTGTATTGTAGTCTGATTTTAATGGGCTGTAGTCATGTTTAGGTTTCGGTTGGGTGCTGTAGTCTCGTTTGAATGGACTGAAGTCACTCTTCTGTCTGGGATGAGTGCTGTAATCTGGTTTGAAGGGGCTGTAGTCTGATTTAGTTTTTGGATGAGTACCAAAGTCTGGTTTGAATGGACTGTATTCTGCTTTAGGTTTGTGAGTGCTATAGTCCGGTCTAAATGGGCTGTAGTCAGGCTTTGGTCTGTGAAGGCTAAAATCAGGTGTAGATTTGTGAGTGCTGTAATCTGGCATGGATTTGTGGCTGCTAAAGTCCATATTTGGCTTGTATGTGGTATATTCAGCCTTTGGCTTGTGGAGGGTGAAATCAGGCTGGGGTTTGTATTCAACCTTGGGTTTGTGAAAGCTGTAGTCAGTCTTGTGGCTTATGAAGTCCAGTTTGTGTATGCTGTTATGGTCCCGAATTTCAGGCAATGTGAGAGATGACTCTTGGGCTGCAGATGCTGGTGGTGGAAGGTCCTCCTCATCCACCTGTATAATCTCTACAGTGCGTGCAGCTGCCACTGTGCTCCTCTGCTGGTGGCGCTTTCTCAGTTTGTAGAAGGCAATGAGCATGACAGCAGCCAGTAGTGTCACTGCCACAAAGCAGCCTATTATGATCTTAGTGGTCTTCATCACTTCATCAAGACTTGGCCCAGACTTGCCTGGCTTGCCAGTGGCACCTTGAATTCCTGGCAACACAGATGGTTTAGCTGCACCTGGTGGGCTGTCAGTGTTTTGCAGCAGTACAGTTGGTGTGGAGATGAAGACTGGTTGAAAGACGGAAGGAGAGGCCGTTGTAGTTGTTGTCCCTAGGCCTACTCCTCCTCCAGCAACACCAGCACCTGCAGCAGCAGTGGTTGTTGTAGTTTTCGGTTTGGGCATCTCAGTGGTTGGCCCCATGACCTCCACGGTTACCGTGGTAAAGTAGCTTAAGTTGGATGTGTTAAGCTCAGCTGCACTCACATTGAGGTAGGCTGAGGCATTGGAGTTCCCAGCTGCATTGGAGACCATGCAGGTATAAGTGCCAGTGTCTGCTGCCAGGACATTTGAGAAATTAAGGGTACCATCATTGAGGACTGATATTCTTGGGTGACTAGATGCATGTGTCAGTATAGTCCCGTTGGGTAGGAGCCAACGCACTGAAGACATTGGAGCTGTGCGGCACCGAAGCTCAGCCACTCGCCCTGCTGAGATGTTCAAGTCCCTTGGTGCATCAGCAATGAATGGTGCCGAACACTGGACTGCAGCGCCCTCACCTCGGTCCACCTCAACTAGCTGTCGACCTCTCATGCTGGCAGGTGAGTGACAGCGTCCACAGCAAGTTGAGTTAGTAGGGATGTATTCCCTTAGCCAGCGTGCTAACCATACAGCCTCACAACCACAGTTCCAAGGGTTATGGTGGAGGTGGAGCTCCACCAGATACCTGAGCGGGGAGAACAAGTCATGTGGCACAGCGCTCAGATTATTATGGGCAAGATTAAGCTCCACCAGTGAAGATAGGTCATCAAAAGCATTGCGCTCTATTACTGTGATTTGGGAGTTCATCACCCACAGCTTTTTCAATGAGCGTAGACCTTTGAAAGAGCCTGGTTTTATCACTGGAAAGAGATTTTCAGAAATCTCCAGCTCCTCTAGGCCTTTGAGAGGACTCAGGTTTGGCATATCACCCCTTACGTTGCACATTCCCAGGTTGAGGTACTTGAGGTTTTGTAGGCCCTCAAAAGCTCCTTCTGAGATGTACTCCAGTTTCCTCAACTCTCCCAGGTCCAGTCGCATGAGTGAGGGTACCCGGTTGAAGGCATAGGAAGGAATACTTTCAATGGGGTTGTTCCTCAGCCAAAGTTCTCTTAGTTTGGATAGGTATTCAAAGGCCCCACTGGGCACCACCGTCAACCGGTTGTCAAACAGCTCCAGTGTGTTGAGGCTGGTGAGTCCATTAAACGCGCCCACCTCAATCTGCCGAATGGCATTTCGCCCAAGCTGGAGCACCTCAAGGTGGTGCAGATGGCGGAAGGAGTCAGCCTGCACCGCCTCAATGGCGTTTTCCATTAGATTGAGGTGTCGCGTGTTGGCAGGAATCCCAGGGGGCACACGGGTGAGGCCACGACGAGTGCACACCACTTTCCCCTGCTGATTACTACAGGAACACTGCGGTGGACAGCCCTGGGGTCCTTGAGACACCGCCGCCCCCGCCAAGGCCAGGGAGGCGCTGCTCCACGCTCGCGCCATCAGGAAGACTACACAGAGCAGGGCGGCTTTCCTGGCACGATGCACAGCTACCCGCCCCAGGAGACTCATGATGTGGCACGTTCATAATTCAGCATCATCTGGGGGGGAGGATGGGGATGTTTGGGGCTGGTGTTTGTGGGGTTTGGAGGCAAGGAAAGTAGGTGGTTGGCTAGCAGTGTTGTTTAGGGGGGGCCAGAGTATAGAGGTAAAGGGAACTGATGAGGGTAAGGGAAGAGCATGGGTTTGGGTGGTTGCTAAGGAGCAAGAGGACTTGACCTATCCTCAGTTAAGAAGTGATTTTATTTCCATGAACCGTGCTCAGCGGCAGAAGGAGATGGGAAGGTGGAGAGGACTGGATTTTCTGAAACATGTGTATGAGAAGGACATGATGGTAAATTAAGCAACCAAAAACCGTATTACAAGACAGAGGGGAGGGGAGGGTGTTACAAATTGATGCAAAGAGGGTTTGAAACACTAGACACCTACCTCAAGTTATTATTACAGGTCCTTGAACTGAGATATATAGCTTCCCTCCTTTTTGCAATCAGAAAGAGCTGATGTATTCGCATCAGATGTATTTATATCCAAGAGCAGCAAAGAAAACCTTTTATGTTTGCCCTGTCAAAACAGGCATCAGTGCCAAAGGGCTTAAACAAGATGAGCCCTTTTGTAAATCCATACATCCAAAGAGAAAGGTTCGAAGGCCCTTTGTGAGTGTTTTTCTTCCTTTACGTGAAGATTACCAAAAAAAAAAAAAAGGAAAAAAAAAAAAGAGAAGACTGTAGCTAGGAATCCAGTCAGGCTCCCAAAGCAGCAGTGCTCCCTTGCTGTCTCTTTGCTGTCGGCTCCTCTTCTCTTGCTTGTCCTTGGAATCCGACAGTTGATCCCCCTGTTAAACACCTTAGCCAGGTCTCCATAGTCCAGGCAACCACAGAGATGCACACGCACAATTTTTTTTTTTGTGTGCAACAAAACCCAAGGCAGAAACGACAAAAGAAGGGATTGGAATTGGGGAAAGAATATTTTTAAAAAATCCACAGTCTTTTCCAGTGTTCTGTGCTTTTCGTTTGCAGTGGTTAGGAGGGGATTAAAAAAAAAGACCCCCTCCTCTCTGTATTCCTCTTTTCACTTTTTAGTAGTCAATCAGTTGGTCGGTTGGTCAGTCTGACAGCCCTTCTCCCTCTCTTGCACTCTTTTCTCCTCTCCCCTTTTCAATGTAGTGTCATGTCCACTTGATTCTTCTTAATTTTTTCTTTCCTCCTGGGGAGCGCTTGGCAGCAGTTGAAAAGGCTAGGCAACACACACAGCCTTCATTAGCTTCTTTTTCCTCTTAACTAGCCACATGCTCCAGCCTCGGCAGCCGCGGTGGCGACAGCAGCAATTGCAAACGCACACACACCATCCCTGCGAAGCATACAGCAGCAGTAGCGAGCACACACAGCAGCAGCTGCAGCCTGCCTCCCGTGCACTTCCCAATAATCCGTCAGTTTCTTCAGAGGGGGTGTTGGGTTGGGGCTGGAAGGGGGTGCTGGGAGGAGTGGGGGTATTGTAGCTGGGTTGATCGAGGTGGGTTAGAGGGAGGAGGGGTGGCGCACAGTTTCTCCTTCCTCTCTCTGGCTTGTTTCTTTTTCCCCCTTGTTTCCAGTTCTTTTTTCCCCCCTCCTTTTCTCGTGGTGATCAGCACCCCCTCGCTAATGCAGCGTCCAACTGGGAGAGAAGCAAGGCAGAGAAGGCAAGCGCTGGGCAAGCGCGGCTTACAGGCGTGACGTTAACAGCAGCGTCGATGTGGAAAGGATCTGTTGTAGCAGCAAAAGAGAGAGCGTGCGCCGTCTCTCTCTCACCGTCTCTCTATCTCCCACTCTCTCTCTTTCTCTCTCACACACACCCTCTCTTGCGCTCTCTCTCTCACACCCTTTCTCTCCCTGCCTCCCTCACGCTCTCTGCAGTGTCCTGAGGTATTTGGGTGAGCTCAAAGCACTCAGACCTTTTTAGAGATCTACCTCTTCAAAAACCAGTTTGCTCCTGCTGTCCTTCGCTCTCCTTTTTTTTTTTTAATGCTCATAGTCTCTTGTTCTGTGGCTTTCTGAGGCTTTTGTGGCTTAGGGGAATAGACAGGCTGTCCAAGCACAAGTCAGAGATGGACAGTGGCATCCCCACAGCAACCATATTTTAACCCTCTCATGCCCAGCAATAATCCAACCATTCTGAGTCTGGCAAAGCTTTCCAGCATTGCTTTGGTGTCAAAGGTTCTCTCGCTCTCTGGCTTCCTTTCTTTCATCATACTCTTTCTTTCTTATCTCAGCACCCTCACTCTTTATCTTTGTTTTCCTCTCACTTCGGCTCTCTTTGCTCTCACTCCTTTTGCGTCGTCCTTTCGTGGAGAAATAGGGGAACATGAATGGACCGCTGACGCATCCTGCTCGGAGCAGTGCTTGGGTTTGATGCAGTATGTTATGTGCATTAACTCCCTCCACCCACTCCACCACCACCCTCCTCGCTATCTTTCCCACTTTGCTCACTCTTAGTCTGTCACTGTGTCACTCTACTGGCCGGCCGTCTCTTTACGTACAAGTTTACAGTCACAAAAACTTTTTTTTGTCACCATATTCCGTCTTCAGTTTTGTTTCTCAGGTTGTAATGAGGTATAATTGAATCCCTATTTCTTGCTTCAGTTCAAGGAAAGTGAAGTGCATTGTATAAAATGGAGACTGTATCCCCTTCCAACTCGCACGCCTTTGAATGTAGATAGAGAACTTTAAACAGGCAGACCTTAACCCTCAATTTGAGCACAAACTGTCGCTCTGGGAAGCACACAGCCATAAAGGTCATGTTAAAGGAGGCACACTGTAAAAAAAAAAAACAAGACAAGCTTTACCTTCCTGATTCAAAAAGGAGAGGTAAAACGAATGTAGACTGTCCCATAACCCTCTACCTCAAACAATTTGTCCCAGCCTCGCGCCCATTAAACTAGGCAGCAGTGTGGGTAATTTATGCTCGGTAAAGCTATCTGTGACACTGCTGCTTAGGTGTGTGCATTTATATCTGAGCTAGAGAGTAAGCGTGTGAAGAAAAAAAAACAGACAAAAAGAGGGAGGAGAGAAGGCACACCGGCTAGAAAAGGTCACACTGCCTGTAGCGCAGTATGTTATTCCCACTGGCACAGGAGTATAGAGCCAACTCCTATATTATACACACACAGAGACTTTCTCCTTGACTTCACTGCAGTTGAATATGAACGGGCTTCAATGAAGCACATGTAACAGTGAGGTGGCAGCCACAGGAGTATAGGGGAGATTTTCCTGTATTATGAAAGAAAAGCTATTTTTTTCTCCTTTGCTCTGGGATTCCATTGCATCGCAGCCCTGCAGAGCACGATATCACAGGTGTACTGCAGCTTCTTTAGTGCATTCTCCAAGCAACTGATAACGTGAGCTAATGCACCAATGTTTAAACAAGCATGTTGAAACAGTCAGCTGCACACGAAAGCTCACAGTTGTGATTATTAGCAACAAAAGGTAAACGTGTGCATGAGTTGCACTGCTTTGTTTCTGACGGGTGGTGCCTGTGCGCTGTTCTTTAAGTGTGTTGTGCCACCATTTCATGAACAGGTGACCCAGAATGGGTTCAGGTTGAGTTTTACCCACCCAGGACAGTACATCTTGGACTAATGTCTAACCAAAATCATCTACTGACCCGTAACATGACCACCACTGCAAGGGCAGCTCTCGCCTCTTGGCCCTCATCTTGTCCATTTCTCTCTTTGCTGTCTTTTTTTTTTTTTATTTTATTCTCACTCAGTTTTTGTCTTTCGGTGGATACGCCGCTTTCTCACTACTGATGGAGCCTGGGTCATGCCCTGCCAAATTCTGTAATGCTCCACTGACCAAAAGTGGGCAGCCCTTTGCGTTATAGTTTGATCCTGGCCCAGAATGGCCAAGACAGCCTGATAGTTGGCCAAGCTCTGCAATCACCGCAAGGTTTTCCCATGGTTCAGACCACATGGCGTTCTTTCACAAAAAGGTGATTCAGAAAAGCCTTTTTTTCCTCCCCAAGCTAATGCCAGTTTAGCAGTGTACTTGAATTCTATGTCAGTTGTGTTTGGTGGTGCAAGCTAATGCTGAAATTTCCAAAACTGGCTGAACTCTTTAGTTTGGACTCTTTTGCAGTTTAGATTATGCAGGATACCCATGGTGGATAGTAGCCAACATCCAGGTCATGCAGTGGTCTCATATGTTCACAGTTTAGCATGCACTATCTTGACAAGACGAGTGTTGTCAGGCTTTACCTTCTGGACTCGCTGACTGATTACATTCTGATGAGCTGTCAGATACGTGGGACCTTCACGCTGTCATGCCAGCCCCATTCGCCTGGTGTGTGACCCCTGCCATCACTGCTTCACACAAGGCTTTATGGAGCCAACTGCTGCACCAGGCCAGGAGGACACTAGTTGTAGTTTAGGGTGCTGCACGACCTACTTTGGTGCAGTTTGTCCACCAGCATATTCAAGGGGTATATGTAATCAGTACAGAACCTATCCCCTGGGGTTAGTGCTAGCAAATCTGGGCTATGGCCAGTCACATGTAGGTCAGCAGCCTGTGTCTGTTAGAGCGCACGTGTGTGTCAACTCTCTTTGGATGAATGACCTGCAGTATGGTATAGCAGCAATCACAATGGGATTAGAGGTTGAGTGATAGATGTAATGATAACAGCCTTGCCTGTGCCATTGCTGGGATCAAGAATTTATAGCCCTTTGTAATCCACATATGTTTTTCTGTAAGCATGTGTAAGTTAGACGCATAAAACATTTCTCAAGGAGACAACAGGCACACTATTTTTAGACTTGATTTGTGAGTGTGTGTGTGTTTATGAATGAGCACATCCTCTAAGTATCGAGTAACGTGCCAGGGATGCCTACCCTGACATAGGATTATCTTAAGTCAGTTTTTTCAAGGCCACTATTCTGTACATTTACGTGCACACACACACACACACACACACACACACACACACACACACACACACACACACACACACACACACACACACA
>JAVDPK010002380.1:276040-301212 GCA_034780415.1 Cichlasoma orientale | reverse complement strand
CACACACACACACACACACACACACACGGTTTGACACATGGATGAACAGCGGTAATTTCCCAAGGCAGACATTGATTTAACTTTAATTTTCTCGTCTCCCTTTGTTTGACATCCTGGTGAAAGTTATAATTTTGAATTGAAATCATTTGCTCCCCCCCCCCCCTTTTCCCCCAGCTGGTCATTTTTATTATTTTAATTCCTGATCAGAATTTGACATGTTTATGGAAAGCCGATATGGTCTTAAAATGTAGGCGTTCAGTCGGCAAGTCTGGGAAGCACGAGTGTTGAGCTGGCCACAAAATTGCTGTAGCTTGTGACTCCGTGACACTTTCGAATGGTAGGTGGGTATCTGCTTTTGCCTGTGGCCACATTGTTGAAATTGAATTTGAAGAGTGCGTGCACTGCTGTCTGTTTTGAATCAAGTGTTATCCATCCTGTTTGGAAGCACAATTGTAATATCACACACCTGGTGGTGTTAAAAGCACTTCTGCTGGAAATGGTACCTTCTAAGCCAAGTGTTTCAAAGTACATAATTGTGTGCTGTTTGTATTCTGTTGTCTGTATTATAGGAGATTTTACTATAAATAAGGGATATTTATTTAAACATATGTGTCATTTTTGTTAAAACATGCTCTAAAGTTGATTAGTGCCTTAAAATCTTCCAAGCAGGCAGCTCGTCATTGCAACATCCTGTAATTATAAAGAAGACTGTTAATTAAATGATAGCTGGTAAGATCAGATTAAAAAGGTTCTGAAGTGATGCCATGCCATCAGTTGCAACCAATCAGTATGCGTAAACTTTATTTCTAAAATACATATAATAAGACTTTACAAAAACAGCAGCATTAAAACCTAACAAAATACATAAAAGAAGCCTCTTTTAAACAATACTAAATTCTTGAAATGATCTTTCTAGTACTAGGAATATTACTGTAATATTACTGATACCTTCGTGTTTCTTTTAGGTCAAACCAGCCCTACTGTGCATTAAAAAAACACCTAAATAAAACAGAGCTTTTTGCTGTTTCTTTTAGCAGCGTCACTGTTTCTGCAGGCTTGCTGGGCAGTGCGAGGAGAAAGAATGGGGAGGGGGAAGGAACCAAAGATAACTTTTCACCTTAAACTCTCTTTTGTCACGTGTGACCAGTTTGCTTCGTCTTCTTCATCTCTGCTTTTCTGCTGGCAGTTCTTTCTCTCACTCACTCAGTCCAAAAAAAAAAAAAAATGTTAGCCCCATTTTCCCTTGCCTCCTCATTATAGAGGTGTTTAGAGGTTCTGTATTATTGTAGACACTTTATTTGTCTCTCCTTTTCCCCCAAATGGCAGGAGGAAAAAAACAGCACAAAATGATGATAAACTGAAACCTTGTGGGTTGGAGGTTTACTTGAAATAGCAATGAGGGACATTATCTGCCTTTCTGTGGATACAGTTGCTTTAATAAATCAGATAAATGCAACACACACAGCATTTTCTGATGTTTATGCAGCGTGTTCAGGAGTGTTGTGCAGGCGGTAAGTAGTCGTAATATGTCCAAACCTAAATTGGTTGTAAAAAACACAGCATTGTCCAACAATCTGTGTTTTTTCCAAGTATGGGCCAAATATTTACTGCATGTGCTCGCTCAAGATGAGTAAAATTACTACCACGAAACAACACGCAGCAACCTAACCTTCCATTTAGCTGATCTCTGTTTCGTGGTGCCACGTACCTAAAGGTGGACCTGCTAATGAAGTACAGGTGCAAGGGTGGCTGTAATCTCATTTATTGGACACACGCTGATTAGATAAACTCCTGCGAGCGGGGAACTAGTCAGACTGGTCAAAATGCGCAGCTGAAGAAAGAAAATTGAGGACAAATTATATTTGCCAATGAATCATGATTTGCAGGCCAGCAACAGACTAACTGCATGGCTCATAAGTAAGCATGACTTGATTCAATCTGTCCCACCCCCTCCATCTTGCGCTTGCACACAATCGCACACCAACACCCACCTCAATTCCCCATCTAATTTGTTTGATCGTCACTTGCCATTTATGTGATTGAATATGCTGCGAGGTTGAATTGGATTGCCAAAACTGATGGATGGTTATACAATGATTTGTCTCAATAGGTTCTCTCTTGTATGCTGCTGAATGGGGTCATATCATCCCCTATTTTGTATATGTGATCTCAGGTTACCTGTTGCCATGAAAGATTCATCTAAACTGGCTTTAATGTGATCTGTAATAGTTGCCACACTACTGTCTTGTGTATAATTTTTCACTTAAGCCTGCCTGTGCTTTTTATGTAATCCCTTTAGAAATGAGATATGAATATAGAATAAATGCATGCAGAGCAGGAATGTCTTTCTTTTGTCCAGCTCCTGGTGAACTCCAACCCGTGATGTCGACTCTTTAATGTACCGCTAGTTTATAGCAAACAGGAGTACCTCTTCAGCAGCTCATCGCTACCACTCTTCTCACACTCAAACTTCAACCTCTGCCTAACAACTCTCCAACCAGCCCGGCAACCAGGCGCTGCCTCTCGATTTGACAAGCACACAGAAATTGACAAAAAGCCATGTTGAAAAATCCTCTGTCGGCGCTTTTCCTCCCCTTTTTCTCGCTCTCGTTCTTGCACTCTGTCAGCACGAGCATGGTCTGGGAGGACAGAAATGGCTTTTTGAGTGACACAGGCTGGCTATGCCATTTGCCTTGTCAACTAGTGAAAGAGGATAGAAAAGGAGGTAGAGACAAATGATGATGGCCCAGCCATGATTGTCCCGTGCCCCATCTCGCTGTCACTTGCCATCTCTTCCCCCTGAGGTCATTGAGCCATAATAACGTCGCCACTATGCCCGTAGGTGTAGAAGTGTTTGTCTCAGTGCCTTGGAAGTTTTTCCCCCCTCCTTACCCCACCCCACCCTCGTAGACTGAACGCCTTTTCCAGTTATTTCTTGTAAATTAGATCTCTTGAAGTGAGAGGAAATTCAAGTACGTACTGTAGGCCAGTCATAAATAATGAACCAAGCCATATCAGAATTTCTTTCTGTTGATCACAATGTCTCTAAGTGTTGCCTCGTCTCGTGGGGGTGGGGGGTGGGGGGGTGGTGGTGGTGGTGGTGGTGTCTTCCATCCAGCCTGTGTCCATCTCTTCCTTAAGGCTGTCATCTACAACTGGCAGTGCTTTAAGATGTCCGGTAAAGAACCGCGCAACACCGCTGTTTTCCTGACAGATCGCTATCATTGGACTCAGTTGTAGTTGGGTCACTGTAGCCATAGAATCATAAATATTTAAAATTCCATTATGAAATTTTAAATTGATTCATAAAGCTGCTGCAAATGGAGTGAAGAAACAGCTGCTCGTGTGATGGATTTTACTGCAGAGTATCACTGTGGAGATGTTTCATAAGTCATTGTCTTTTACTTTTACATGTATGTCATCACCCATAGCGCTGAACTGCATTGGGTGGAAATAGTAAATGGGATTGATCGAGAGTTGTTAATGAGTCATCTCCCCCATAGAGTACATCACGCTTATTAATCAAGACAGGGCTGAGGCTTCTTTTGTTTCTTTCCCCATAAGAATGTATCCATCGGTAATCACACTGAAAAGAAAATGTTGAATTTTGTAACGTAACAGAGCAAAAATAACATTTTTGCTATACACAGTATAGTAAATTACAGTTGCTTTAATTTTTTTTATGGTCATTATCTGCACTTTAACCCATCACTCTTTGTACTGTACAATGTACTACATTGGTCAGCTGAACAAAATAAGCCACCATGTTAACATTTAACTTACATTCTCCTTGTTATTGTTATTGGTATTTTCAGCCTCCTTTTATTTCTTTGTTGCTGTGCTGCTCATTGCTCACTGATTGCAGAATAGTGGCTTTCCTTCATTGGTTATGCACGCTAAGGTGTACGTGTGAATGGATCTGCAGGAAAGCAACGCTGTCATTTTCAGAGGTAATGTGGCTTAATGCGGTCTCCAATCATTCTGACCACCCCTGAATGTGCTCAATGTGGCTTGACTGCTCCCACCAAGCTTGCACTGCTTTAGGCAGCGATTTGAAGATCTGAACTCCCGTGGGTTTCGAGTACCCTGGGGTCTCGACAAGCTGAGAGTCTCAATGCAGAACAGCGTAGCTCTGGAAATGAAGTGAAAAATGCGTAAAAAATGAAAGGACAATATCCATTCCAATGTTGGCAGAGAGGCTCTTTTTTAAAATCCCTTTATATCTATTCACATCTGTGGTAACTGCGCCATGGTGTTATATTGACAAAAAATGAAAATTGTTGCAAACTAATAATTTTCACAGATGTGTGTGTGTGTGTGTGCTTTTAACAACCACTCAATAACTTAGAGTGCAGTTCAATTTGTTTTTCCACCTGCAGCCTCACACCACCCAGTTAAGGGGAATTATATGATATTAGTAATATTACAAATGTAGCTCAATATTCATCGACCGGAATGCCATGTCCCCCCCTTCCTTAAAAATGAGATGGATTGTAGTTATTGCTGTTATTGATTTTAATAACCAGGCTGTTAGGGCCAGTGCAGAGCCCTGCTCTTTTCTCAGTTATGTCTTGTGCTATGTAAGGGCTGTGCTATTCTTTCATCTGGATAACAAAGAATCTATAAACTAATTTAGCTACAGGTTTAGCATGATTAGTTTTCCTGACTCTTGCAGTTTTACCTTTTTATCTTTAGACCCTCTCTGAAGCTGTTGGTTTTATCATGTGTACTTTTTGCCCCCTTTTTCCCCCCATTACGCACAACTCAAAGAAAGCACCTCTCCTATTTAAAAATACATGTATTTCATAGAAAAATATTATTTTTGTAACAGACAATTCTTTTTTTAATAGCAGTATAATCATTCATGGCTTTAGCAAGATTCGCTTTGTTAGTCAAAGGATCAGCCATCCTGACAACACTATTGATCCGTTAGACCAGCAAGACAGACTGATGTTGCATCTTCTTGGGTCATCGTTACGTTGCCAAAGGTTTTATATTACTCAGTGTCGCTGACCCTTGCACTGTACTGGGACCATTGGCTCTGTGATGTGTAATTGTGTATTGAGGTGACATGAGGCAAAACCTATCACAGAGATCAATGAGCGTCCTGAAGACCTGCAGATTCTAACCAGACTGCATTTACATTTCATACAGTTTAGTACAACCTTTTTCACGAGTCTGATTAATGCTACAGAAATTCAGTATTCATGGGTTTCATGGTTTAATACATTAGTTCACAGAATTTAATGGAAAGATCTACTATATATTAAAGGGCTCTTTATGACTCAGTAGCTGCTAGATGGTGATATATTGATGCAAGCCCTTCTTTGGTTTCTGATTTGATATCGCTAGCAAAGTGACAAATCTATTTTTGATAATACTTCACTTAAAATGCCATGTGCAGTCAGCACTACAAAGTGTGATAGTCTAGAGTAGATTGTTTTGGAGGACAGCAGCAGATTCTGCCCTGATCAATTCCCTGTTGACCTTTGGTTTCTTTCTCTCACTCTTTGCTCTGACTCATTTTCTGTGAAGTCTTGGTAAGTTTTTCAAAGTCGTCCTCTTAAAACAAACAAACAACTGTACTCCCTATGTTTTAGCACTGTTTTTTTCCCCCCTCAGTGCTGCCAGTCACTTACACTGTGAGCAAAACTCTAGCTTTAATATTGTGGCTAATCTTTGCAGTTTCATTCCATCATTCATTTCCTACCACTTATCCACGTCCGGGTGGCGGGGACAGTAGTCTAAGTTGAGATGTCCAGAACTTCCTTTCACCAGCCACCACCTCCAACTCATGAGGGCAAAGTTAGGCCAGCTCAGGGCAAAGTTAGGCCAGCTCAGGGCAAAGTTAGGCCAGCCGAGAGGTAAAATCTCTTCCGCGTGTCCTCGGTCTGCCCCCTCATCTTGTCCCACTTGGCTATATCTATTATATATCCACAAGGCATTATAGTCACTGCCTCCAGTGGCTCCTTATGAAATGGGTTAAACGGATGAATTGGTGGTGACAATAGTAGCCTTTTTGTTGTTGCTGCTGTTTGTTGGCGATGGCCTAAAGGACGCTGTCTCATCTCAACTTTTGCAAAGTGGAGCTCCTGGAAAAAAGCCCGAGTTTGTTATCCTGGTTTCTTTTTGTTGTTCTCCGCTCTCAAAACATGACACATGATGTGAACGGAGTTTGATCTCCGCTTGAAAGACAAGTGATGCTAGAGCGTAATAACAGACACAAAAAACCTAACGTGTAACAATTCCTAATGAACTTTTTTCCATTATTTTAACTTGAAGCACATTAACATTATCCAGCCTGCTATTACCATGCTTGGGTTTCTCCCATTCATCTCTTACCATCAACTTCCCTTCACTCACCTCTTATCAGAGTAGTGATGCATTGGAAATGTCAGTTATCTATTGATGAAAGGAAAACTCTTTAATTGGCATCAGGCAGGTTTAATGATGGGGATCATGCTTGACTGTTAATGGCCTGGCCGTTCAAAAAACCGTTTGACTTTTCCCAACCTCGCCACCGACAGACAGCAGTCTGCCACCGACAGTGATGCATGGGACCCCCTGAGTCATATTGATCACCCTTGGGAGAGTCAACACACTCACAAAGACGCACACAAACACATTCCTGTCCAGTTGGTATGTTATTGCTCCGACGCAAGCGGCACCAGCCTTTGCTGAAATAGGTCACAACTCCCAAAGAACAAATGTTAACCTTTATTTCTACAGGACGCTGAGCTCGTACATTGACACCGTACAACTGGATAAAGCCCTTTTCAGACATGTAACATTGCCTCATTTGTCTGTTTTTAAAATGAGAACGTTCTTTTATGTTAATGGCTTCACGACTTTATTCGGATATACGCAGAAGACGATGAAGAGAGCCACGCAAAAATCTTGCATTTCTCTCATACTTGCCTCTCTCTGAACCCTGTCTACGTATTCCCTTTTCTCTTGAATGATAAAATCTCTGTCCATGTCAGCCAAAAGGCTGCAAAGGTCCTCTGAAGTCTGCTGATGCCTGGACTTTTTTCTTGGTCTTTTCTTTCACCGGGGAGTTGTAATCGTGTCCTTTTATGCTTTAGAATCTGGCAATAGAAGTTCCCCCGCTTCTCCTCAGATTTGAAAGAGATTGACTGTTTGCTTCAGGAACAGGATGTCAGGCCAGGGTGAAGCACTCAAATCTGAAAGACTGGAGTGTACGCTAGTTGATTTCCTGTAGTGCCAGTAAAAGATTTGTTTTCCTCAAAGCGGCTATGTCTATAACTGTAGATGCTGGGCATGTAAGGAAGTAGAGTGAGTGAGTCCCAAAAGTCCTTCTGGCACCAAATTGTTTAGACAGCCAGATTGAGACTCAGTTGAGCTTTGCAGTGAGCACTCTGGACAGCAATATCCTGCCAGGGTGAAGCCAATCCTCACCTTACACCATACAGCAAATTGAACATTTCTCCTTTTAATATGTCTACCTTTTTGAAGCTCTTGTACAGAAACAAGCCATTTGTAGCTGTAAAAGCAAGCCCTTCCATTGTTGCTTCCTGTATTTTGCATATTTATGTATACATATAAAAACAATTAATAATACAAGATTGATTTTCTGTCATGCCCCTCTTACCCATCTGTCCTGACCCTGTGATCTGATAGCTATTGAACTAACCTAGTTTGGAATTTGTCTGTGCCAGAACTTCAGCTGTACAGTCAATAACCCACACAGAGCCATCCTAAATCACAAGGTTTTTTATTTTTGTTTGTTTCCAGGCGAAGTCCAGCTTACCGTTTTCTGTCTCCCAGCTGTGCAGATGTGAAAGTATCATTAAATAAATATACCAAAAACAATTGAAACAATATTATCCATTTATATTTGTAGATATCAATAAAAGAACAGAAGTAGCATCAATGTGTTTCCACCATTTAATGGCCGGTGGCCTAGTTTACCCCCTCTTCCTCTTATTTAGTTTTTTATGGCATGTGGACTATGCACACCTCTCTTTGACACTGGCTGCAGCTATTCTCTCCATGTGAGGATTTTTTTTTAATTATAGGCCCCATTAACAAACTATTTACATCTCTGCCTGATCTGTGCCATTAAGGGGATCGATAAGTTTGTTTAATTCATTCATTTATTCTTGTCTGTCTCGCTCGCTGTTTTGCTCTTTTTTTTTTAAAAGGTGATCTATATTTATAGATTTCTCCTGGAACCAACTAGCTTTTTCCTCTCCTGATTCAGCTGCAGTAACCCGCTAACATACTTAACCAGTTTTAAAGCCAGGAAATCTTTGTGTGAGCCAGTGGATATGCTCTAAACCCTAAAAAGAGGTGTCTTTTCTTAAAATTACCTCATTTATCTGTACAGAAGTGTAGTGGGTAAGCCTGGGGGGAAAAGGCTTTTAATTTAATTTACTTTGAGGGGTTTTGCACATGCCCCTTCACATGCTGTGCTATTGTTTCCCATTAACAGTAGTTTATGGACCTGCCGCGTACTAACAATAATGGACTAAGGAATCATTTTTTACAGGGCGGCATGTAGTTAGTTGCATGTGGTTTGTTTTTTTCTCTACCCAGTGACTCCCAGCGGTCTTGCAAAACAGCAACAACACTAGAGAGGTGACGCTCCTGATCTGATATCAAAATCCCACACACCACAGTTCGTTATCCACATTAAAAGGTCTCTCATACTCATCATCACTCATCACTGTACTTGCACACACACGTTACAGGATCACTTCAGAGCGATGCAAGTTCCCTTGTACATGGAGCTGCTCAAAGTAATCACAGCTGTAACATATATTGTGTATTTTTAGCCTAGTAGCAGTTGCTCATTATTTGTGGACAGCTAGATTCAGTTTGCAGGTGAGTTTTGATAAATTGCCTCCTCCCAACAGTACACCTTTTATGAAATGTTAATTGGGGTGTAAATCTGAGCACATTTCTGTCTGTATACCTTGCTTGGGCTTGTGCCATATAAACTCCTCGTGCCCTCTTAGAAAAATGATCAATATACGCGAGAATGTGGGGGATTTATTGAGAGATGATGGACTTTTGTTGGATTGGGGTGCTCATGCCCACAAATGGAGTCTTCACGCAAGACTGGGCTCCGAGCACTGAAGCTGACCATTCACTGCTCTGCTTTTTCTACTTAAATCCTCATGTGCCCATGAAAAAGGACAGTTTGTCCTTTTCATGTGACATTCATGACTCTGAATTAAGTGTTCAAAGGCAGTGATTTATTTTAAGTGAATAGGGAAGGTTTGGAATATGAAATAAGATATAGAGATTATCTGATTACTCTCTCCCCTCTGCCCACTTTGCACCTCAATGTAGGGCTTAGGACCACTCATGGCTGTAAGAAGGTTTGATGTTTTTGCCCCTGCACACAAAGGAGAGCGCACACATGTGCACGTTACACACATCCGCATCACTTCTTCGATCTTCACCAAGGCTCAGTTTGATAGATGGCTTATTCTGCTAGATGAGCAAAGGGTATGTGGGAGTGACTTGAGTGTTCCTTTTTGTTTTTGTTTCCAGCACAGATTCTATCCATTTGACTGTCTTATTTCTTCTGAGTCAAGGTCATGAGGGGCATTAAAAGATATTTGGACAAAAATGATGCTATTAATCAAAGTTACAGTAGACTTTCTACTTAAGAACTATTGATTGTTTTTTTTTGTTTTTTTTGTTTTCTAAATTTATTTTACACACACACACACACACACACACGCGCACACACACAGAGACTTGAGCCTGTACACAAACAGGTACACAAACTTTGTCATTCTTTTTTTTCTTTTTCCTCTGGCAGCCATTCACACACATTAGCTGCAGCAGCAGCAGCGGCGGCCTAGAGTACACTCCGAACATACACTATTTGTTCCTGACAAAGCCTCGGGCTTTAAACTTTTATGGTCAAAACTGGTAATTTCACTCGTAAATTTAAATCTCTATGGTGATAACCGTGATCTCAGTAATTGGATCATGCACTAAAACTAAGATGCAAGTTGTGACAGAGCTGCTGTCAGTGATGATTTAAAGCTCTGACTGCTAGATGATTCTCTTGTATGCCTTGCATAAATGCCTAGAGCCAGCTGTTTTGGATGCATAACACATAACGCATCGCTAAAACAAGCTTTTTATGGGCCGCGTTGGATCTCATGGACTCTAAAATGGCTCGCAAAAAAAAATGGGCACGTCATATTCTCTGTATCTTTTACTTATTTAGCCACTGGCCTTTTCCCTCCAGGTGTTTAAAATATCTTCTGCTGGGATCTCTTTGCATGCTAGTTTTTAAATTGCCAGCCCAGTGTATCCCCTCATTTTCTTTTAGTGTGTTTGGCCCTGACATGATGTGTCACCGACTGCAGTTTTTTTTTTTTCTCACTTTCAAACAGCTAAGTGAATTCAATCTTCTGCAGTTTTAAAACATGCCCCTGGGCCATGGTTTCACTTCAGTGGTACCAAATGGCTTTGTCTTTTGTACTGGTCAACGAGTGCACATGTGTATTTACTTGCGCACACACGTGCATAGCTTTGTGTGTATGCGTATTTTTGCTTTTTCTCTTTTCTGTCCACTGTGTCGACACAATCCCAGCATTTATGAGATTACCAGAGCCCATTTGTGTTCCGGCGGGAGCCATCTTGGCTCAGATGAGGCCTCCGCTGGGAACCATCTGGGCTCTACTCAAAGCAGTTTCCACTCCACCTCCCTTGTCCTCTCCACATTGTGACCAAAGCTATTTACTTCGAAGGAAGGCAGAACTCTAAATTGTGTCTGTGTCTTTGTAAAACTCTTCACGCTTTAGATCAAGCTCCAGAGCTCGTGGGTGGCACTCTTCCTCCACACAAAATATGGGTGATGAAATGATGTCTGTTGCAGTAATCATTAAATGATCATTTCCATAATATGTATTGACTTCCTGTACGTAATCGTTTATTCTATAAAATGACAGAAACATCCAAAACTCCAGTAACAGCTTGATAGATTTCAAAGCAGTCTTTAAAATAATTGAGCCTAACTGATAGTAAGTCAGGCTGTAACTCAGTTTAAAGGCATTTCAGAAACAGGTGAGTAACAGATGAGAGTATTTTTTATAAAAGTTAATCTGAAGCAGAATGCAAAGACAAGGTGGCGATGGATTCTCATAAGTGGCCGTTCAGTTATCGTTCCATTTTTCAGGTCTTCAGTGCTCTGTGCTGCATATTGTGCTAACACTAGTATTAGGCTTCAATCCTGCCATCGATTTTTAAGCCTCTGTTATCTCTCTCTCCCCCCCCCGCCTGGTGAAATGCCAGTTTAATTTTAAATATGCTTTCAAGTTCTTGGCCACTCAATATGAGCATTTGTTTATTTTGACTTCAGTCAGGGAATAACATTTTTAATAATAATTTTCTATTGATTGACTAATTTAAGTTGAACTGTGTACTAGTAGTCCTTTTGATGTGTGTTGGACGGGCTGATGTGTGTGTGATCACAGCCTGTTGGCTCTGCTGGTGCTTGCCATTCAGCTCATGTATCCTGGTATATTACTGACATTTCTCAGTAGGCCCGTTTGTGGTTATTAATGCTGTGTGCAGTTACAGCATCCCTGTAGGCAAAGACAAGAGTCATCTTGTCGTCATCAGCTCAGGCAGGCTCATTTTCTTTGCATAAGGGCGGCAGTATGTGGTAAATGAAGTTTCCCATGTAAGTGGTCCAGGAAAGAGCACAGGCAGATTTGTTGTTATGATTGAAAGCGTGTGAGACCACGCGTCTGCGTGGCCAATAATTTTCTCAGTATCACATTTTTACATCGGCTCTCGTTACAGCGCTCATGATCTGACTTACTCAACCATGTAGTTTCTCCACATGTTGGTGATATTCATCACATTTATCTAGTTTCTACATGGCCTGGAGAATTCTATTTTCCTCCAAAATATGATAATTAGAGAATAATTGTGGATTCTCTAAGGCAATAGAACATTCCAGTGTATAATTTCCCCCTGTGGAAGTATTACTCTATCTCTTAGTGCCTGTCTTTATAGCACAGATTGTGGTATTTTTTTAACTGAGTGTTTGTTAGAAATCTCCTGCTAAGTAAAGGACTGATCAGACTAAAAAAATGTGTAGCCAAAAGGCTTTCACTCATTCTGTTGAGCGCACTAGAGTTGCCCTTGTATCGCCTACTTTTTTTTTCCTTCCATAGCGAGAGTAAACAGTTTTCGCTTTGGAGCTTTGCGTGCTGCGATCACAGTAGACAACTTCTAGTCGAGTTTCTATTTTTCCTTCAAATTGGATTTTTTCCCAGCTATGAGTGTTGCTTTTAGTTGTCAGCATTGTTTTATTTTTGTTTTGCATTTGCTGCGTTAATGGAAGCTGGTAACAGTTAAGTTGGCTCTTTTCTTCCAGCACTCGCCCACTTCCCCATTTGACATTTGGATGCTCAGAGGACCAGTGCTGCTCTTATAGCCCAGTTATGTAACCGCTTCTCCACTTAGAGAAAAGAAAAAAAAAAAAGATAAAATGGGGTTAGTATCTGAGATGGCACAGAGGAAGACAGAAAGACAGTAATGAAGATTTTACAGAGGCGGATGAGGTACTAGTGAACTTGGACTCTATCGCTGTCATGACCCGAGAGGGTAGACCAATGTTTTCGCTGCTCTTTTTACATGTTAAAAACAAGTACTACTACATTTTTATTAGTTAGTAGAACCAGCTTGTTTTGTGTGAATATTAAATTGTGCGGCATAGTTTGCCAAGTTTAAAAACAAAAGCCTCATTGATATGCCACTGTACCAAGTGGTGTTATAACGGAACATTATAGTGTATCCCTTTTGGACAGGCTCTCGATGAGAAGGCTTTATCCAAATAGTAACTGGATCCAGAAAGTGGAAATGTGTGTGCCACTGTTATATGAATAGCTTGTCAATTTTATGCTTAATAACAGAAGGGATTATGCATTCAGTAATAAAAGCTTTTTACTTCAGCTGAGAACAAGGCAGAGCAGTTTACAAACTTAATTCCCCTCAGATTTCCCTTGTGACTGCAGGGCTAAGCAGTCCAAGTCTTAATCGCTTGACTACTCCCTATCTTCTCAGCACACCTGCCCTCTCACTTTCTCGCTGACTTCAGGCTTTAGAGTAAAGAAAAATTCTATTGATTATTTCTTTATTTATTTATTTCCCCACCCCCACCCCTCTCTTTCTTCTGTCCCCTGGTCATCCATCACTTGTGAAACAAAATGTAATGAATAGATAATTAGCCTGAATATGCAGAATTTGGTTATATTCCATCATGGGCAGTGTTGTGAAATCTTTCCTACTTTGTCAGCAGGGTTAGCTCATTTCAGTGCCCTCATTTGTTGACTTAAGGGAATGGCAACTTAGCTGTCACTAATTGAAAATGATTTGCATTGTGAAAAAAAAAAGAAGCAGGATGAAGATATTTGGGGTCTTAATTAAGGTTGAAGTGCATATGCAACACTAATTTAAAGCCTCTAATAGCCTCCACTGTTTGTGCGGGCCAATCACAGGCCCGGTGATTTCTAAACAGGCACATTGTTGAAGGCTGACAGTCATGCTTAATTGAAAATGTCAGACTCGAGTTCTTCTGAATGTGCACTAAGACAAGCAGTCGCTGCTGGATTATTTTTCTGGTCATAAAAATACTGACCAAGACTACCGAGCACTCATCGGGAAGACCACAACAGTGGAATGAAAGAGGATCTGTGTGTGTGTGGTACGGAATCAATAGAAAGCTTACAGGTCTCCATTGATGTTTCTATTTAAGAACAGTGATGTCTCCTCGGGGGGACCCCCTCCGTTCCATTGCTGTAAATGAATCGCAAACCTAATCTTGATACAGAACATTAACTGAGCCTCTTTTCTTTCTCTTGGTCCCCCCCCCCCCCCTTCCTCCTATTCTGGTGTTCCAGGTGGAAGTTGAAGTCGAGAGCATGGACAAAGCAGGGAACTTCATTGGCTGGCTGCACATTGAAGGTGTGAATCTGTCTGTGGCACTGGTAGAAAATGCTCTGTCCAAGGTGCACTTCACAGCGGAGCGCAGTGCCTACTACAAAACCCTGGTTGCAGCAGAGGATGGGTGCCGACAGAGAAAAGAAAAGGTAGGTTTCATTTCGATGCTGCGAGAGCGCCACTGCACATCCTGCAAAACATCAAAAATGATGACTGGAGTCTCAAATGACATTTAACTGCCCTTATGAAGCTTTCAAACGTTAATGGCACAATCAATTTCATTTAAGTAAGGTTAGGTTAACGTTAAGTTCAGTATTGTTGCTGTACATAAATCTCAAGATGCAAACAGGACTTTATTGAAAAACAGACTTGTCATAGCAACCATCACCATGGATCACTACTTACTTTGCTGGCTTTACCTCTGGTATGCAGTATGTTAGGTCTGGCTGCCTGTGGACATATTGTATTGTGTTCATGTGTGGTTCATTTCTTCCATTTCTTTGCAGAACCAGCAGTTCTTTTTTTTTTCTGCCTTTAACATCAGTGCCTGTAATAAATTTATTAGTAGAGGTCATGGTGCTGTCTGAAGGAATGATGATCCTTCAGAACTGAGTGGAGAAAAGTAAAAAGCTTTTTGTTCACATAATCCTGATAAATAAGACCAAGTCACCCTGGTTTCAACATAAATGTGACTAAAATGCATGAATAAGATGCAGTACTAAAAGTTAAAGCTACAGTATTGTGATGATACCCCTTCTGCTTTTGCAAATAGCTGCACATTTGCAGTTATCATTGAAGCTGTCTTTCCTCAGTGGGAGACCTGTGATGGATGGAGGCCTCTCTCACAGTGATCCTGATCTCGCCCTGCATTTTCATTATGGCTCCACGACTCACCCCTGGCAGATGCACGAAGTGCCCAGCCAGCTGTCATCATTGTCCTCTTTCTCTCTATCTCCGTAACTTATTTCTTTTGCTCGCGCTCTCCTCCGCTCTCTCTTCCACTTACGTCCACCTATTTGGGTCCTTGAGGAGACACAAATGCATCTTCTCCCCATATAAATGTGATGTAGTGCCGGAGCCAAGAAGGGGCTGTGTTCTTTTTCCCTTCTCAGAATCTATCATGTTCACAGTGAGTGTGTTCCTACTCTGCGTCTTCCCTGCTCTTGGCTCTCCTCTTTTTCTTCCAATTACTCTCTGTCTGGGTCTTCCATTTCTCACAACTCTAAATAGAGTGGTGCGCAGGTGAACCTTTGTCTGGCATAAAAAAAAGGAAAACATCTTGCCAGTGATGTGAGCACACAGACGCTGCCATGTTAAATCTAACTGCAGCATGAAGGCACATTCCTGACACCTCCGATAACAATTTCACTACCGGTTTCCAGACCCCCTTGCAGTGTTGAGACAGATTGACTTTCACCACAAGGTTTTGACTTGAGCTAACCTGAGCACGGACAGGGCCGTGAGGAAAGGCAGCAGAACGGGGCCTGAATTGACCAGACAGACAGTGATTATGTTTGATGTTAGTTTGCCACAGGCACCGGTGGACAAATCAACCACAACCTGATTTGTTTGTGCATGTGTGTAGTGGAAAGTGTGTTGTGTTAGCCGAGCACAGTGCAGTTGGCTGTATTTGTGTGTGAATGCATACTATGCAACTTAAAGGCAGATGAGGTGGGACTCGGTGTTCTAATTAACCCATAGAGACCAGCTCGAAAAAAAGCTAAGAGCATGTTTTTTTTTCTTTTTCTTCTTTCTTTCTCTTTTGAAGTTGTGGTGGCTGGTCTTTGTGTGTAGGCTGAGGTTTGGTAGGGCAGTTTGCGTCTCTTCCCATCGCCCTCCCTCTCTTCCTCTTTTCTCATTGCCCTCTCTTTATTGCCCCTACGGCTGTGCATATGGAAGACATCAGTGGCAGTGCTGCGTCAGGCGTCTCTGCGAGAAAACAAGGTTGTCATAATGAAGAGGGCGCAGCGTGTGCGTTTGTATGCACGCACACACTCATTAAGAAAAACTCTGCGTTGGTGGTCCAGCAGGGACCTCGGACATCGAGAGGGGACCGAGGCTTGCTGCAGTAGCATCCTGAACCAAAACTGCTTAGTTCGAGTGACTTAAGTGAATATGAGATTTTAGCACAATGAGGCCAATGGGACAAAGTGATTGTCTTCTAAATGAAGCCTTCCAAAGGGTTTGAAGAAGAGCCCTTTTCCAGAGCTCAGCATATTTAGATGGTGCATATCAGCATCTCTTGAAACAATATTTGGAACCGTTCTCAGAGCAAATCCATCTCAGCCAACATGCAGAAGGCTTAAGTTGTAGACCTGGACCTGTTCCAGAGTCTGTTTCCCATTACATTTATTTATGCCTTGGCTATTGTTTACATAAATCTCTCTAAAACGTGTCACCCTGTGAGAATTATCATCATGCTATCAGCACTAACCTTCACATAATTCAGCGAGAAGGCAGACCCGGAGCACAGTGTAAACTTATCTCGTGGTATTTTAACAGTGATTTGGTTGCTGCCAGGCCATAGCCGTGTCCTCTCCTTAAATCTCCTTCCTGGTTTTACAAAGCCTTTTTGTGTATATTCAAATTCTCCTTTGGCTATAAAAACAAAAGTCTTGATCATTTTGTCATTGTAATAAGACACATCTTGTTGCAGGTAGTCATGTGACATTCCGCTATTATCTTTCCGCAGCTCAGAGAAACGAGTTCTACGAAATAGTAGTTTGGCTCGGGGGGTCGGTAGCAGTCGAGTGTTTGACTGGGGAAATGTTGGCTGTAGCGTTCATTGAAGTTCCCTAAAGAGCGAACAGGTGTGGGAGTTGGCGTGTCGATATTCAGTTGCGCCTCGGGACTTTCCGATTTCAGAAAACAGAAAAATGAAATAAAATACTTAGAAATTAAGAAGTGGGTTCGCGAGAGGAGAAATCAATTTAGACTCCCAGAAGCTCTTGGCTCCGCTGTGCTAGTCAGACCATTTCACAGTTCTGCAGTGTTGAATGCTGTTTCTTTGTGTAATTTTTGTGAATATTGTATTAAGGTGCACCTATTCTTAATAAAGGCAACCAAGTAGCTGTAAATTGGAAGAGAACAGAAATGCACTAGTAATTGGAGTGGCCTCATTATGAAAAGATGAATCAACAATCAGTACTCAGTGAAAAAGTGTGCTTCCTGTTGCAAGCCCCCCCCCCCCCCTTTGGCTTTTTTGCTGCTATAATTACCCAACCTTGAAGGAGATTAATACACTCCAATGGGTCTCAGAGTGGGTAAAAGAAGATGGAAAAGAGAAGGCGTGGAAAAAGGGGGCAGAAGAGGATATGACAAACCTTGTTAAAGATATTTCATGTCATAGGAATCTTCTCCTTTCATCACTGCCTGCCCCTTTCCTTCAGACTACTTGGCTCTCTTCACAGACCACTGTCCTTTTAATCTCTTCTGTCTTCTCACATCCTTACCCTTCTCTTTTTTCCTTGTCTTTGTCCTTCAAATAATAATCAAATTCCAGTCATGCCCCTGGTATCTTTAGATGCTTTACAGTTTTTGGATCATGCAGGACAGTTCTTTGGCCTGGACTCTGTTCAGAGTGAATCAGGACCTGCATCACTTGTACCCTTTTCGAGGGCAAAAAAAAAAAAAAAGATCCTTTGGAGACATAAACCCAGGATCTGGTGCTGCCGTTCCTAATACTTCACCCGTCCATCAACAGCACCCATCAAAAGCACTTGAAGCGGCATCATTCTGACAGTGAGCCAGGTGATGTGTCCTTGGCGGAGCCTGATTGAAATACGTAATCTTGTTTCAGCATTATTCCCCCCACCACACCCCAGGACCCCTGCCCACCTCCCAGTGGTACCCAGACTTGCAAATCCAGTCGACTTAGCTGTCACTTTGCCCAAGGGCCTGTTCACAAGTGTAGATTACCACATGACCCAGATCGACCTGTTTTTATCGTACAAAACAAATCACAAAACTTGACGTTGCTGCTATTGGCTGGCTAATATTGTTAGCATGTCTGATTACATTGGTACAGTGCAATTTCCTGGATCTTTATTTTACTTCACCTGCCTCTGGCTTACTTTCAAAGGTCAGGTGGTAGCTCACAGTGGAGGCCAAACATCTCAACATATTTTTTTTAAATGAGTTTTTTTTTTCCTGTTTTCAAAGATGGTGCAAAAACACGTCCTTGTCTTGCTTTCTAAGCCGTGTCTTCTCTGCAGTCAGCACATCACACACCTGGCTAAACAGGAACACACTGTAGATGAATCAAGATAATTGGGCTTTTAGCAAAGCTAATTAGCTTCTGTCCCTGGGTTCATGCTGTAGGAAGTTTACCTCTAGTGGGCTGGATTCACTCAAAGGATATATATGGTTCTGTTTGTTTCTATAAAAGTCTAGATGTTGTTGTGGATTTCACTTTCAGTGACACTAGATGAAATGTGTGGATTTTTTTTAAAATGCACTTTATAATGAGGGATTTTTTTTTATCACCTATGTGGCATGCTAATACTCAGTCTTCTATTAATAATCTACATAAAATTTCATACTACTGGCCTTGTTTGGTTTCCATGGATGACAGTCCCTATTCTATTAATACCACGCTCAGTGCTTTCTTAAGCCCTGAAGCCAGTGAAATCCTTTCAGGGTTGCGATCTTTTTTCTCTTTCCCTTCACATTTTCTTGGCCTCTCATAGTGAAATAACCTATGGCAGCCACCAGGCAATATCATGGAAAAATGCTCGGGATTAATATTAAAGTAGGCCATCTGTGGAGGCTTCAAGTGAAATAACGTAAATTTGGTCCATTCTGTGACTGACTCTGCAATTGTTTCTCAAATTTAAGGCTTTAAAAAAACAAAACATTTGATTTGTGCCAAATGCTGCTCTTGCAAATTATTTCCTCTTAACTTCAGCCATTTCTGGTCTTAGTCTCTGGCTGTCATCGTTCTGCAAAGAGAGTTTTTGGCTAACATGAAATAATTAGTGTCCTTACTTTACAAGTTGCATTAGAGCGTGTAAAGAATTAAAATATAATGGCATTTGCAGGCACGCGGGAGGATTGCACACCTGTATTACCATTCCAGGCATACCTCTCTGCCATCTCTCTGATGTATTGCTAACTGCTGTCATTGCTGCCTTGTGATTTAACAAATGAAGGCTGTGTGGCATTGAGACAGGAACAATGACCATGACGTGGGCAATCATAGAAAGTGATACTTGCTTAATGACTGGGCTCAACACCTGTCCAGACCGTTTGCGAGGTAACGGGAATGGCAGCTGAGGAAGCTGCTTCTCAGGCCTGGTCAGAAATGACATGCTCCAGCTGTGTTTCACTGTTTTTCTTAAGGAGCAAAGTGCTGATGTTTTAAGATTTTCTGGACACTTTTTAAGTCTTAAGTCTTTTTGTCCCCCATTTCACAGGAATAGTGTAGTCCAATGTCATGCATGTCACTTAATTATCCCAAAATCCATACTCTTTGTTGTCTTGATGGCTGGAATTCACTTCCTTTTCAAATGTTTCCTGTAATCCTGCAAAGGTTTCTTTTATACCTGAAGACTTCATTCCATAATATATGGATTTGCACTTTTTTCTTCGTCTCTGAATTCTTGTCTTCTTTGTGTGCAGCATACTTTCCCCCTCAAGACTGCGATAGGATAATGAAATAATTGAAAATCTTTACTTATATAACATTGTGTAATATATCATTCCAGCTTGGGGAATATTGTCAAGGTCATGAGCGCGTACAGCTTGTTTGCATTTCCTCGGTTGCTTTTTGGAGCGATTTCAGGAAAGTCCATTATGAGAATTTCAATGGGTGAACTTGAATGAAAGGCACTTTGTCTGGTCATATGCGGCAAACTGCAGAAAATTCCCTCATTTTAATTTGATATGTTTTTACCTCAGGCGGTGTTGGTTTCGAGGCAGCTTTCTCCTCTTTTTATTATTGTTTTTTTCCCCCTTTTTCCTCCATTTAAAAAGACCACAAATTTAGACTAAAGACTTTGAGGAAGACATTGCATGCATTGTGCAGCTCATGCATAATGCAGGTGTTTAAAGTCCCGAGTGAGCGCCCAGCAGTTACTCAGACGTTATGTACCTGTAAATCACAGGGGTGAACAATACATTCTCTATTTGCAGTCTTATTTCACAGCAAAAATGGGATGCCGCATAAAATGTAAATAAAAAAAGGGTATAGTGATTCACAAATAATTTTAAATCTATATTCAATTGCCTGATGAGTATTGTTTTTCTCCCTATCTGATACATGACACGATGTGCCGAGGCTTTTTCAATTACCAAAACAAACTAATGGAAGAATGAAAGGGGGGACAGTGGTGACATCTCAAAGATAGAGGGCCAGGAAAACCATTATGTCACAAGCAATTTGCATTTTTTTGCCCTTTAAGAGATGGGGAGCTAAAACTGTGCCAAAAGTCACAGTGCATCATCTCACCCGTGGGCAAACTATCGATGCAAGACTTGCTTGTGCTGGAAATATATCGTCCACAGAGTTACAAAGTCCAGCACAACAGCACTCCCCCAGTCAGATAACGACTATACCCCAAGGTCCCCGCTTCTCTCAACATTACATCTTTTGCTTGGAAACACAGTGTTGTAGCTGCAAGTAGCGATGAGAAAAGTTAGTACAGTTTGATGACTCATGGTGCAGCAGTCCTCACACTGCTGTCGTCAGATCACCTCGTGTGCCTTAATTCTTGAAACCAGATATGTTTTTTTTTTTTGCTCTATTCAGAAACTGTTCATTTTTTTAGGTTTATTTTTATTTATTTTTTTATTTCTTTAAGTAGACCACAAAACCTCTGTAGTAAAAACTAACCAAGCATATGCTCCGATGATAATAATAATTGGATTCAAATAAAAAGGCCTCAAGATACTGGGGTATGGTTAGAGCAGGGGTGTCAGACTCATTTTAGTTCATTGTCCACTTACAGCCTAATTTGATCTTAAGTAGGCTGGACCACTAAAACTATTTCTTAATAACTTACATGTTCTCATCTTTTAGTGTGATGAAGTTTAAGTTAATTCTGAAACTATTATATAAACCATCCATTTATGAACCTGACGATGAGCAGCCCGAGATATTTTTTGGAAAAATGAAGCATCTCGGTGTTTCCACATTACAAAGAAATGCTGCTGTAATAAATGAAAGAAACTGTCATCACAGCTTCCTGGGATTAACAAGAAATAAGTCTGTGAAACTACATAAAAACTACTGGCAGCTCATTATCCTGAATTTGTTCTATAATTAAAAAGCAGAAATGATCTTTTAATTTATTGGAAATGTCGTTTGTTTTGCTTTTTTTCCCCCCAGTGTGCACCCACTCTTTTTTTATTTTCTTTTTTTTAATTTAAAACAACAAAACAGGACATTCTCTGATATTTAATACTTCATCTAAAGTCTAAAAAACAAACATTTGATGTTTAATGCTTTAGCTGTTCCTTTCTTTGGTGTAGTGTGGGTGAAGGCTGTAAAACTGACAATTATTCAGACCTCTGACTCAAATAAAGTAACTGTTTGGATCACATTATCAGAGTCCATTCTTAAGGTCAGGATACTGTGAAAAGGCCAATATTTATGCCCCCCTCATGTGTACTTTTCACAATTCAGGTGGGCTGGATTGGATCCTTTGGTGGGCCTGTTCTGGGCCTCAGGCTATAAGTTTGACATATCTGTGTTATTTTGCATAGATCTAACTAAACACTAACTAATGTTTGTAATAAATATGTAATAACCACTATATATCATGTCACAAGCTGGAAATGATTGGTCAGTATATAAGTAGGATGAAGGTTGAAGGGTTTGGTGGCAAGTGTGAAAGAACAGTGGGATCACAGCAGGGGGACATCGTTCCCCGCAGGGTTGTTACTATGGGAGTAGTGACCCGTTTGAGACCTCACATCTTTGGATAAGATGGAGAGAACTGTGCATTCTATTATGCACTACAGATTCCCAGGCAACAGTCTGTCTGTCTGCATTGTGTCTTCACATTCATACGTGCACAGTGTGCGCAGATGTGCGTTTTGTATGCGACGGCATACCATTTCCTTTCTGTTTGTTTACTACTGTAAGCCAAAGTGTGTGTACGCCTGTGTGAGTGAGTGCACTCCTGCCTTCATCTTTCCTCTCTGCACTGTACGCACAAAATGAACCACCTACCACACAAAAGCAAAGAGCTGACAGAGGGGTTTTTTTTCCTATGGCTAAGAGATTACATAATATGATTGAGTGTGCTATGTACACATCCGCACACATACACACAAACTTGGTTGCAGATGGAGGGAGGCGCCACACGTGCACACACCATACTCTCACTGTCTCTTTTCCTGCTTACTCAAACACACTTTGAGCCCGTGCAGACAGACGGTGCACACACAGATGTACACATGCACACACTCTCCGGAGACACCACCCCCACTTCAGTCGGCAAGCTGGACCCTTAGTGCCCTGAGGCAGAGAGACAGAAAGACAGAAAAAGAGATCAGTGGACCCAGTGATGTGCGTGTTATTTGCACCCCAACTCCCAGTTCTCGCTCCCTCTCTCCTGGTCTTCATCTTCCTTTTCCCCGATTCAAAGCTGCAAATTCAGCAGTCTGTCAGCTACACTCGCAGTCTTGTGAAATCACCTACAAACATCTTTATCGGCTTCATTCTCCATTTGACACACAGGCTGCACCCATACACATGGTGGTCACATACAAAGTAAGGCTGCTTTTTTTTATTTTATTTTATTTATTTAATGAGCAAGAAGCTACTTCAATGACATCTCAGCAGTCTCACCTTCTGCTCTCTGAATTATATATTTACGTGAGTTGCAGGATAACGCACTGTCTTTGAAAATGTCATCTAAAAAATGCATCCAGGACATCAGGCCACTCCTAAGGAGCCCACGCTCTCATATGAAATATTCTACTCGATGAAGCATATAAACAGGAAGTCAGCCTTTTTGTTTAACACATCTTCTCTGAGTGTACTTGGCGTACTTTGTTGTTGCAGCAGCCTGTGTGCAGTCCTTACTGTCCACATGTGATTTTGTTCACGTGTTTCCTTTAACTTGTGTTTGTGTCCATGCTCATTATTTTTTATATAATATAAAGTTGTTTATGTACATTTGTCTGTATGTCATTGGCCATGTGCGTTTTTCTTTCTCCAGTCACGCACAAGATTCTTGCGGCCTCCTAGCAGAGGTCCTCGCAGGCAGGTCTGCGGCTGCCTCTGCTTCATCAGTGTAGAAATAACTCAGGCACTCCCCCCAACCTCCCATCACTTTGCTCTACTCTTGGGATGAAGGTTTGAGGCCATGAGATCAGAGAGGGGGGCTAAAAAAGAGTGAGAGGAGGTGATGCACTGGCAGAGAGCGTAATATGATATGACACAGTGCGTTGCATTATGGCTGATTAACACATGCTCGGCTCCGTCACCCGCAATAGAAAAAACACAAATCCCCAGGTCTGCCCATCTGCCTCTCTGCGCTCTCCTTGCCTCTTATATCTTGGGGCTTCCCTCCTTTTCCCCTCTCCTCTGCCCCAATTACTCCTCCATCTTTGCTGATTAAAGTAAGTGTGAAGGACATGCACTGACTGTAGTTGGGCTAGGATTATTTGCTCTCCTTTTTTCGGGTTAGACCCTCCTGGGACACTGTAAGGAGACACTTTTCCACTTGATTTGCTGAGGACTGCTTGTGGCTGACTGCCTTCTACCTTCGCCAGAGTGCGTGCATGCAATAAGGGCAGTCAGCCTTGAATTTTAACACAGACATATTTGACCTTAGACTAGAAGAGCGCTTTGATTAGTCAGTTGCAGCAAAGGTTGTTACCTTGTGCTTAATGCAGTATTATGAGTGTTTACTGAAATGTTATGTATTTACTTCAAACTACCTGCGTGTTTTGGATTGGATTCAGTGAAATGATGACCTAAGTGAACGTGCATTAGCTGGATCCCTCTAGTTTTGCAGTGCTCGGTACAAACAACTCTTATCATGTTTTGATAATGTCATTCATGCGAATGTCCATTAGCAGTGGTGACATTTTTTCCCCGCAGATGACTGACATTTATGTGTTTCTGGAGTCATCGGGCAGATTCACTGAAAACATTAACTCTGCACATTTTTGCCCTGCTTCAGGTGTCCTCTCTAATCGTCCTTATTTAATCAGGAAAAGAGCAAAACAGGGTGGGCTATTTGCGATCGCACTAAAAATAAGACACGCAAGTTATAGTCATTTGCACGCACTTTGACATTTTTTAGGGCCCCTGCTTGCAGCCACACTTAACTCTATTTAATATGGGTCGGCAGAGAAACACCCCTCCCTTACGTTTTCCCTTCCTGCCTCTGCTTCCCTGCTTCCCTTGCTTTTCTCTCCTAATGAAATGCTAAATATTTGTTTCTTGAGGGTACCATTTAAATGCTGGTCCTGTGCTGGTTGGGATCTGCAAATCCTGTCCCACTTAATGAGTTCCAGTTATATTAGTTCCCAAGCATTAAGATGGGACTTTGTTGACATTTCCCCGCTGGCCTGTTGTCACACAAACGGGTTATGACATGCACTTGTCCCCTTTGACACCTCCGGCTTGCTGAATTTGCATTATTATTTACACATATTAGCCACAACAAAAACACCTGCCTAATACTCCATACGCTCCCCTTGTTCCACCAGATGAGTTCTTGCATGTCCTGTCGTGTCTTGTAACGGGTTGCAGGCAGCAGATCTTTTTGGTTCTGTGAGTAGCTTGGGGTCTGTGTCAATGCCTTGAGCTCTTTGTCCCGTTTCCTGAGCAGTTTTTGTGTATCAGAGGTTCACGTGAATGCCAGGACTCGAGGTTTTGCAGGAAAACATTGCAGCGTAATAAGATTATCATTGTTATACATGTCTCTTGTCGGTGGTTTTAATATTGTGGCTGATCAGTGTTTGATTACTACATTGCTGCTGTTGTCATGCCAATATGCAAAGTGGTCTCTTAGCCTCTTCTTGGATGAGACGGATCAGGCGCGTCTTTTTTTCAGCCACGATTGGAGAGAAGCAGCTTACTGTATAGCTGTGGAGGCAAACGCCTCATCGGTTCTCCTTATTACCTGCGCGCAGACACAGAGTCCTCCACACATTGGCATACCGCTCGTGGTTGAGCAGCCAATTCTGTTCCTAAATGAATTTGCTTATTCTTTTTCTCCATTTGCCTCATGACCGCCTCCCCACAGCCTCACATTCTTCGATAGTTCTCT
>JAVDPK010002380.1:260072-276030 GCA_034780415.1 Cichlasoma orientale | reverse complement strand
CTATATTTCGCGCCCCCCCCCCCCCCAAAAAAAAACTCCTTTTCTTTTAATGTGATTCATTTCCAGCTGCAACAGAATAGCTGATTTTGCTGTCAACTTATGTGTCTGTCTTTGTGACCAGATGCGCTCTGTTCCTTTGGTATTTGCTTATGTGGATAGATTCTGTCAGTGCAGTAGGGTCACTACTGTGCAAGATAGTCAGAAAACTTTTCAGGTGTGTAGCTGAGATCAAAGAAGTTGGGAGACTGGTCTCGCAGCTAAAGCGATCCACTCATAATGTAGTCTGTAGTTTCCTCTTGCCTCAGTACCTACACACTATCATCCCCATCGTTCTCATCTTTAATTCAGCCTCTTGTCTTTGAGTTCCTTTTTCTCCTTCTCTCTTTATACTTTTGCAATCTAGGCCCTGAATTTTCCTATTTATCATTTCTCCATCACTTCACCCTCACTCTAAAGCTTTATAATTGTGAGGAGAATGCAAGGTGCATTTTTTTTTTTTTTTATTTAAATTGATGGAATTTTAATTCTTTCTAAAAGCACCTGTTGACGTGTGATTTCTAACAAATATTATTTCCGATCCCTACACTTTCCACTTTTTTCCTTAACTGGATAGCCACTGTATGTTGACTTGGCCATTTCCTGTGTTTTACCGCTTATGCTGCATCAGTGCAGGGACAATTTGAGCTACATTTCTGCTGCTGTCAGCTCTAAAACTATAAGAATGAATATTTATTGCCATACTGCCCAAACAATTATAAGGAGTAAAGTTGAAGGTTGTGGACTTTGAGGGTTATCAGACTAGTTTCTGTGTGAGTATTGCCCTCATGGCTAATTATCAGTGGATTCAGATGGATTGTTTCGTTGCTTTCGCCTTTCATAAATTTGTGAAATTATTATTTCACGGTATCCTCTTGTCGGTTGTTTGCGAATATCTTTTTAAACCCATGTATTATCATTTTAGTAGATGCAGCCCATCCATGTCACCACCATAATTACTCAAATAACTGTCAAGAGTGTGAAAGTTGCCATATTTTCTTTGCATTTACGCTGCATTTTCCTTTGATTGACCCTTAGGGGCATTGCTGACATATTCTGCTTCATCAGTAAAACAAAGCAGGAATGGAGGGGTTTATATGCAGCATGTGCAGGGTACCTGAAATAACTTTATTCCCACCTTGCTTTGCTGCCTGATTTTATCAACCTGGCATTTTATTAAGACCCAGGTTTGAGAGAATTTTTGAAACATTCTAGCACCACCCCCCCCCCCTTTTTTTTTTCTTTTTTTTTTTTGGTCAATAGTCTTCCTGTGTAATTTAGGTCAGTCCACTTTTACTGTTTTTAGAATCTTTGCTTGCTAGCCTGCAGAAAAACCTCTAAATCTAGAGAATGGGAACACACTGCTAGTTTTGAGAGTGAGTTTTTGTGCATTTTACGGAGCCTCTCTCCTCCTCTCTTGCCTCAGGGAGAGACGGTTACGTAAACAGGCTCTCGTCATCCCCACATTTTGATTCCCGCTGTTGTACCAGACTCTTTTCATACCACGTTTTCCTCTCTCTCTTCCCCATTTTCAATTATTTACCGACTTTTCTCCATATGTTTCCACACACTGTGTTTATTTGTTCAGTTCTTTCCTCAGTGTGTCAGTAAGGGTCACCCTGAAGCACTTTGCATGGTTCAAATATTCCTGGAATTCGTCTATACAGCTGCTGAGAAAGCTGAAACTTTGTGTATCTATAACATAGGAATGATATCTTAGCTTGAGCACAAACTGAGAAACATTTCATATGTTTGTCCAGCTCCACCAGAGAGAACAAAACAGAAACGTGTATGCAGGCTTTTTAGAGTGTTTAATTGCTGTGGTGGTGGGTTGCTCATTGGGGGGAAAAAAACACCTTTGCTTTCAATTTTTTACTGAATTTCTAACTATTGCATACTTTATGCATCTTGTAGTATTTCATATGCCAAAGTAACACTTGTTTGAAACTAGTCTTACCAAAATTGCTCTTTTTTGGCTACAGTCAGGTCACATTTCTCAGTGGGTGTACCCAACTCCTCTATGTTTCCTCTATCACACATCTTATGCATTTCCACTCCAGTCAGAATAACTTGTCTCAGTGTTTTTACACCTGCAGTGGGCACTGGGAAGCCAGAATGGGACCCAGCAGCTTTTGTTATTTTGCCAAACTGTTAAAATGAACAGTTTTCTCCCAAGGAGCAGAGAACTCACAGAATAGTTTTTCAGTCATTAAGCACGGGCATTGTTTATAACAGGAAAAACCCTGTCATGTACTACAAGATATAAAGTGTTTAGCACTGCTTCTTTATCCATTTAGTATTTTACTGGTGATGTGTTCTGCAAGCTGTCAGGCCAAGCCACTCAGCTTCTTTTTCTGCACCCCTATAAATGCAGTCAAAGAATTAACCACAGAATCCATTTGACCCATCTCCTGATTACTGAGCTGTCTTCTATAAAATGTGATGGGGGAGAAAAAATATGCCCTACAGAATGGCTTCAGTGCGTGAGGTCCATGAATGTTGTGTTTTATGATTTATTGCCTGTTTTTCAGTGGGTTAGTTTGGAGTTTTGCTCTGACACATGCAGATGACAATGCCAGCCTTGGCTCCACTGACAGAAATGTGTGTTATCTCACTTGTTTCTTAAATGGAACATCAGATATTTGGAGGAACAATGTCAGAATGGTGATTCAGAGACTTTCTGTTTTTACCTCTGAATTCATTAAAATATGAATCTTATATCCTTAATCCTGTTAAAAGGGAGTTTTTCCTTCCCACTGTCACCAAGTGCTTGTTCACAGGGGGTTGTTTTGATTGTTGGGTTTTCTCTGTAATTATTTTAGGGTCTTTACCTTACAATATAAAGCACCTTGACCCAACTGTTTGTTGTGATTTGGCGCTATAAAAATTAAAATTGAATTGAATAATATCCTTCCCCTTTCCATTTATCTCTCTCCTCTCTAGTTCTTCCTCCTGTTTCTGCTTTCCATTGCTGTTCCTCGCTGCACCACCTCTCTGTCTCTACCCTACATTACTCCCGTTCCCCTGATTTTCACTAACACTGATCAAGACTCTTCTACAGAGAAAAACAGACTAGGAGGATGTTGCCACCCTGTGTAAAGCCAGTTGTCATGGCAACACTTTTGGCAATCCAGGACGGCCTAGCCCGTTAATTAAAAAGTTGATTAATTGTCTTTTAATTGCATACTTGTACACTGTAAAACCAAAGTAGTCCTTTTTCTTAATCACTCTATACTCGTCTTTCCTGATTCTCTTCTTGCTCTTGTTCCTTTAAGCTTTTCTATAGTTTGCAGTGATCAGGCAGTGAGCGCGCTCTCATGGACAGTAATCCGGTTGAGCTTATAAACATCTTATGGAGGAGGCTTGAAAGACAGAGCAGGGAGAAGGGATGGGCTAAAAGGATGTGCAGTCACTGTTTGTTTCAACCCCCCTTTTTTTTCTCTATACAGCAAACATTAATTAAGGTTTTTGTTTGTTTAATATAAATTTCAGGGGTTAATGTTATGACTTTAAGCATCCCAGATGCATTAAGTAAAGGTTTGTCATGATTTAAAATTAAAATAGATTTTTCCATTGGTACCTGCAGCCAGTACCAGCAGCTGAGGACTGATCTGAAAATAAGATACATTACTCATCACTTTATTGTTTTCTTTATAATTAACAAGATTGTTTTATTGGAAACCCCTAAGGACAAGGACAGAGTGCAGAGTTCATCTAGCAGATCGTACAAACAAATGCAAAATTAATGCATGACAAGCAAACTTTGTAATGGAGTAAACCGCAGAATTAGTAATTGTGCGCCTCTGTACAGCCTCTTTTCTAGCAGCCTCCTTCCTTTTTTTGTTTTTAATCAAAGTTATTATGATATACAATGAGACACAGTGTTTGTCTTTCTTACAACTTTATTATTATTATATCTCTCCCTCTTTTCTGTCCCTTCTCCCTTTTTGTCTAAACCTTTGAAGATTTTCTGTATCATGCTCTTGGAGCTCGTTGACTTTAATTGCATGCCTATTCCCCAGCGATGCCTTTGTTTGCTCTGATCTTGTGCGGCTTGATCATCTTTTAATGGCCGCCGAAAGACACAGAAACTGCTCGAGTTAAAGAAACAGCCCACTTGACATAAGGCTCCATATGCTTTGGGGGGTGGGGGTGGGGGGTGGGGGGATTACCCCCAGGGATGATGTGTGTGTTTGTTGTCTTGTGTGCGCGTGCGCATCTGTGAATGTCATCTGTAAGCAACGCGTGAATCGATCTCACAGCTGTCTGGCTGTTCATACGTGGTGGGTAGGGTGGCCCCCGTGTGCAGGGTAGCACAGGTGTAGGTTTTTGTGTGCAAGCAGATCGCTCTGATTTCATATGCACCCACATTCTCTGTTTCTATGGTAACTCCATGCCCCCCTTCAGTTCACACACTCATACCACCAATCTCTGTCAGGTGTAACTTGGTGCTTGTTGCTAATAGTACTTTGTCAGCGGGCTGACAGACCTACTCCCACCACCCACCCGAACACACACGTCTAAGTGGATCAATTTGTGTCAATTTAAAAAGTGTAACAAGTTGCCACCATGATAGCCTTAGGTAGTTTCCAAGCCCTTGACTGCTGTTTGTGCGTCCATGCGCACATATGTGTATGTGTGGCGGCATAAGCGGGGGTCATATTAGCCGTGTAAGCTGGGGTTGAGTAGCCTTGCTGCCTGCCTGCTGCCTCTTTGATGGGAGAACATCTGTTGGCTGTGATATGAAGCTCGGGAGTATCTCTTTCTCTCTCCTTCTCCCTCTCTCCTTCACTTGCTCTTCCGTTTCTGTTATGAATTCCCCAGCTGCTCGGCTCCCTCCCTTCACGTAAAAACCCTGTCCCACACCACCTGTGCAGTTTTAATGCATAATTTATCTGCTAAGTAACCACATCCGAGAGACTCATCTCTCCATCCGTCTCATCCTTTCCCTCCATGCCCTCATTGAGGTCTGGCTCGGGATGTGGAAGTGGACCCCTATTTCCTAATATTCCCGTTAAAGTAGATTAGGATTGATTGGGTTTCTTTGGTGGGCAGTGTATCCAAGTGTTGAAATCAGCGGCCGGTAGTGTCAGCTTGAATCAGAACAATCGCTTACAGAATACTGTAACTTGAGTTTAACAAGACTTCAGTTTCGCCTTTGGCAGCAGAGCAAGAAGCCATGTAACACCTATTTTGACCTCTTTATTGGCAAGCATCAACTAGACGATTGATTTACATATCTTACTGATTATTTGTAACGCTCGGCTAGAGGTGCTATGTCAAATCTTAAGGCAGGGCAATTTAGCTGTAATGAATTTCAAATTGACAAATGTTTCTTTATGTTGGGAAAAAAGTCTAATTTCAGTGGAGTATATTATTGTTTATGTCTCCAATCATAATATACTGGTGCTGTATGATTCCAGTTTTTGCAGCTTGTCAAACGCCTGTATGCAACTGACATGTTTTGTTACCGTACCCACTTATGTGGCCTTGCAGGCCCAAAAGCAGTCGTATTGTATTAGCCCACTGTGACAGAAACGATGTTGTTACCGCATTGTAGCTTAACCTGGACCCATTTTTCCCAAGGCTACAGTCATGTATTATGTCTGAGTATGAGTACAGCAAGGAAGAAATGACAGGGAATATTGCAAAGCAAGTCCCTCAACCTCTAAATCAGTTTTTCTCCAGCCCCTCTTACTTAGACCACCATGACAAGGTGAGCCATGAAGGTTAATGTACCATCAGCAACCCCTCTTAACCTTGAACACTGTCTTTTTGTGCTCCAGGTGATGCATTGGGTTAGCATCTTTTCAGTTTAGTGTTCAAGAGCAATCGGACAACCACAGCACCTGTCAGTCAAGTCGCTGTCCAGTCAAGATCAATAATGATATTTTTCACATGAAGGCTACTCCATTTGAATTGGAAGCTGTCAGAGAAACTGCGGCGGCCGTGAACTTGTAATGTTACCGACATTACGACGATTGTACCACAAATGAACTCTTAAAACAGTCAGTAAATCAAAGTGGTGGAGCCTGGCAGCATGCCTGTCAGTCACGCTGTGTGTTCTACCTTGATCATCTGCAAGCATCTCCTTGGTTGTCCTACTGTTATGAAAAGGCAGAAGTGAAAAGAAAGTTTGCACTTTCACCGTTTCAGTGGGATAGTATCGACCAAAACAGAATTACCTGCTTTCATCAGCCTTTAATCTTTAACATTGATGAAAAAAAATGTGTAAAGATTAATCACTGATCCCAAAAATAAATTGCTCCACTTGAGTAATCATAAAATTGTTGCTAATGCCTGTAAGGGTTTATTTATAGATAGATGGATGGATGTTTTTACATTTGTTTGGCTGCAACAATGGCTTTAAGTAATAGCCCTCTTATAAGATGAATATTAAACACGATTTTTGTTCTGGAGATTGGGTTTGAAAAAGCGGAGGCTTTTATCAGACAGTCTTGCATTTTGAATTGCTGGTAATGTGCTGGGTTTCACATTTAATCAGCCCAAAGAGCGTCGGCCAGCCCAGTTCAAACTGATAGACCTTCTGAAAACGTGTTTGATGTTCCGCTGCCACAGTGGAGAGAAATTTGTAACAAGTGAGAACGGGTTCATAGCATCTCCCAACCACAGAAAATCTGTCGATCAGCCAAAAACTACAGCTGTCACAGATGATGAGCTAAAGATGACTGTGTCAGCTGTCAGCAAAAATGGTTTTTAGTGTGAGTAAAGTCATCTTTTTAAAAACAGCTGCTGGGGAGGAAAAAAAAAAAAAAGCCAGGCTGACACATATTTTAAAGGCCTCCAATTGGCATTAGGTAGTCTACTAAAGTGTGTGAGTCACTTCACCTTTTTTTTTTTAAACCGTATCATTATTATTATTATTATTATGCATGCGTTCTCTTTCTTAACCGCTTATGCAGTTCAGGGTCGTGGCGGGGATAGAGCCTGTCCCAGCTGCCACAGAGCAAAAAGTGGGTGGAGTACACACTGGACAGATTGGCCGACACAGAGAGACGGACAACGACACACACTCATGTGCACATGTAATACTGATCTAGGATCACCAGTTAGCCCAACATGCATGTCTTTGAAGTGTGGGAGGAAGCCGTATTACTCAGTGACCAAGTCAAGGACGTGGGAGAGCATGCAAACACCACACAGAAAAACACCACTGCACCACCACGCTGCCCCGACTTACTTCTTTAAGTAAAACAACAACAACAACAAAAAAACATGTTATAGCTGCTGTATAAAATGTTTTATGCTTAAACTGTAGATAGTTTTGAAAAATCACTTCTTTTTGAACTTTTAGAGGAACCTGGCAGATGTGATGAGGCAGCTTGCGTCTCGGTTGCCCCATTTCACATCATGCTGTACTTCAACTGAGAAGACCCCCTCATTATGGCGCCTTTGCTCGTTCACAAATGATGCCGACATAATGCCGCCACAGTCTTAAGATGGCGTGCCAGCGTGACGTGTAACTCAGCAGTGTTGGTGTCTAGTGTGGCGTGTCCTGCCATGATGGCTCTCCCTTTCACGCAGACAGCGATTCAGCTTTGTGACTACCTCTGCTGCTAGCTTTAAGGCACAACAGCAGCGCCTTTCCCAATCCCATCCCAGTACCTTTCACACAGAGCGGCGAGGCGGAGGAATAAAGGTGGAGCGGCCTCGCTTTCGAACAGGCTGCGTTCAGGTGGCTAATGAAGCAGCTGTCCATCTTGTTGATCATTCTGCAGCTCTAATGGCTTTGTCAATACAGACAACATTGTTGGGGAACAGAAAATCCAGGGCTGTCCACCTCTCAGCCGACCTGCCCCATTCATTAACGCGAAACCAATGCTGATTTCTAATGAGCCCTTCCTCACTTTGTATGCAGATCAAATTCTTCTCTGGTCCTAATTTACAGCACAAAATTCTGTACAAAATGTCAAGACAGAAATACTGTGTGCAAGTTTTAGAGTTTTAAAGCGGCATATTATGGTGAGATAGGTACAGTCTAGCTTTTCATTTTCATATTGTATCCTGCACGTGAAAATGAATCTTAAAGCATAACAGTGTTTTCTTACATGGAGCATAAAGGCGTTTGATATGAAAGAGGAAAACATGCCCTCAGATGAGTTAATGAACCTTTTGTCGCCGAAGCGGATTCATCAGGGATATAATGGGGCTAAATTGATTCACGAAGTGCACTTACGTGAACAGTGCGCTCCTGTTGGTTTCAATTGTTCTTCAAGTCTGATTGGGTAATGAATAAATAATGAAACTTTGTAAAACACATGTAATAAGATAGACCACCAAGATTATATTATCTTAATCACATTACCCCTCGCTTCAGCTGGTTTGCAGCATTCTTTCAGAGGTGCGTGTGTTTGTCGCAGGTTGTGTGGGCCGAGCCCCCCCCCCAGTCCGCTGAAGTGCGTTAGAATCAGATGGCAGCGCTGCAGCTGTCGAGCGCTTTGTTTTTGGGAGTGCCATACGCGAAGACGGGAAATGTAAAGATGCTGAAGATGTGCAGATGATATTCTTTTCAAATCTGAATGGATTTGTCGCATTATTCCCTAAATAAGTGTGATGTTCTCAATTTAGTAGAAAAAGTGAGTTATATAAAGTAAAACACTTTTTTTTTTCACGTCAGAAAACTTTTTAGAGATTTGTTTCCAAGCAATTTGCATGTAAATGAAGCGCATTCGAGATGTTTACTTTTTTAATGTTATTGCAGCTTTTTCTCCTCACATATGGAGGTGAAGCCTTAGTTTTTGCTTGCTTCTCAATCTTGTATTTGCATTTGTCATAGAAGACTCTTACTGTGATGAAAATTATGTTTGCTTATAAAAAGTGTACACTTGGTACAGCAATGGTGATTTCAGCGCCCCCCCCACACACACACACACTCTCTCTCTACTACAATTGACACACTGCCACATTTAATCAGTGTTCAAAGCAGCCCTCACACCCTCGTTCTGGCACTACGTGTGTGTTCAGTCATCCATCTGTCTGTGTATTCATCCACCTGTGCTTGAATGTGTGAATCTATGAATGTAGCACCATTGCTTAGTCTTTCTGGACTGCAGCGCTGTTCTTCAGATTAGAAATATTCAGATAAATCGACACTAAGCTAATCAGCAGGCCTCTTAATTATCCAGAGCAGAGATGCACTTAACTGTCAAAGAGCTACTCTTCAGCGAGAGAGGTGTCTCGTGTGCCAGGCTTAGAAAATAAGGCTTGCCACTATTGCACTGCTGTAAAATTTAGCCATAACATCTTTTTCTTTTTTCTTTTTTTCCCCCCAGAGAATCTGCATTTGGCAATTAAATATTACAGTGGCGAATGCCAAAGCTTCTCAGCTCTGTAAGAAGAAAAATTTTGGTCACTTTTGTCATGTGTGGTTAAAATAATTAGAAAAAACCAGAGTTTGCCTATTAATTTGTAGCCCAAAACAAGGAAGGAGGATAATGGAAGATTAACAGGATGAAAGTTAAAGGAAACAACAATAAAACCAAATTGGAAAACAGCTAATCCCTGACACACATGCTTGAACACTTCTTCCAGCTTTTTTTTTTTTTTTAATGCGATTGTGATAGTCTGTGCAGCATGAGAGCAACCTTTCCCCATCATCGCATTACCCCACTGGACTCACTTGTCACTCACTTGGGTGTAAGTGTGTTTTGTCATTCAAGAGTTGTGAAGGTCACTCTAACCTGCCATCTCTCAGCTTGGTCTCCATTATTAGGACTTGTCCTTTCAACCCGAGCTAAATGGCCTTCCGCTTTCCCCCCCCTTTTTTCCCCATAATTCTATCTCTCTCCTCTCTTCCCCTCTTTCACTGTCTCTTTGTCTGTGGCAGCTTGGTGGCTCTAGCGTCTGGCTGCAGTTGCAGAGCAGCAGAAGCAGCAGTCACATACCTGCATTCAAGTGGAACAAACAGGATGGTTGGCTGCTCACGGAAGGTCATCAGCCCTGGGCACTGTGTGTGTGTGTGCGTGCGTGCGTGTGTGTGTGTTAGAATGTATTTAAGCTTTAAAAAGCGATGGAGCTCTTTCTTGTTTCTAACGGTGTACTCAAACGCAATGCAAAACAAGTTTTCATCTTGCTGTAATCGCACCGATCACTGGAGTCTTTTACCAGTTTTGGCCACGAATAATAAATACATTAACATATAACCACCCGCCCTCATTCATTCATGCAGCAACAAAGAGAAAAAAGCAATTTGATGTTCAGAAACCTGTTACAGAAGTGGACACAAGCATCAGGGGTGTAAAGATTAAAAAACTAGAGATGCAGTTGATGACAACTGAGGGTTGAATGTTTTTGCTTTTTCTTAATGTCCTGCAGAGCATTGGGTAATACCTCAAATGAAACATTTTTTGTTTAGTGCCGTATAAAGAACTTTGCTTTAAATAACTTTTTTAACTGTGTGCGTCATAGAATCAGATGTCAACATTGACGCCTTCTCATTGTGCTCTGTGTCCAGTCCCGCTGTAACTTGCTACAAGCCTAAAAGTGCTGCAGTGACATCCACCAGGCTAATGAATGGTGACACTCTAATCTTTGTCTTCCCTAATTGGTGCTGCACATTTGATCAAAAGCCAAGTCTGTGTCAGCTCAGTTGCAGTATGGGAATCGTGTTTATTACCAAACACTGTCTACTCCAGCATTTGTAAGTGTGCGCATATATAAAGAATGTGTGCTATCCTGATATTGGTTGATCTCGGGTGTTTAAACGTCTTGGTTGTGTTTTCAGTCTTCATTAACCTTGCTCGACCTCTATCCCCAGGATTTCTACCTGTCTGCTTTCTGTTTTTATTTCCCTTCTCTCTTTTTTCCCCTCTTCTGTTTTCTTTTTTATAGTAATTGTGAGACAAATAACTACTGCATTTTCATAGTATGAAACAAACCGTTTTTGTGTGTACTAGGCTGCAAATACATCATTTCCTGCTATAAAGTTGGCCATTTTACCACTAGGATCTATCATGAACGCAGGCTTAGGACAATCGAGGAACTGCAGTTTTGGCACTTGCGTGTTCATTTTTCAAGCCCAACAAAACCCTGCGTTACCCCAACCTTAAACATATGCTTTCACCCAGCAGAGAAACCATGTGCCCAAAATGTGACTGTGTCAACAGATTTAGGTTCCCTCGGCCATTTCAATGAGGTGCAGGATCATCTTAGCATGCAGAGGAGTGCATGTTACAATAAAGCCTCAGGTGTGATTACCACATGCATCTTGGCAGATGAGCCAAGAGAAAGTGGGGGGAAAAAATGACAACAGTAAAACTAGCTAATCTAATTAGCTTAAAGATACCGTGCACTGAAATAATTAGTCAGAATCTAATTGGCTGATATCAACGTGCTATTAAAAATCTGCCTGCCTCATTTTCCTCTTTTTCAGTAACCTTTAAAGGGAAACAGTTTCCAAATGGCCTGCAGAAATGATCAGTAACATGCAGTTTTGCTGCAGCTATACAAGATGTTGGAGCAGTACGAAGCTCAGCTGTACTTTTTGACTTTTGAGATCCCCACCCAGCCTCTCCTGTTTCACAACGATTCATCAACAGGGCGCTGATTAATTCGCTTTCATCCCAACTATCTTGTGTTTGTGCGTGTGTTTAATACTGTTACTGTACCTGAAGCTGTATACAAACATGCTGCTTTCGTTTTAGCCGCCTACTCTTTCTGGTGCATCCCCTTCTTTTTGTAAACACACACGCACTCTTGCTGACATCCATGCAATTTGATATGTGGCCCAAGGCAAAGCACTTTTCTCTAATGAGCCTCCTGCCCTCCGTTTCTCCTGGGGAGCCGAAAGAGGACTAACCTTGATGCAGCTTAGAAAGGATGTAACCTGCTTACACACATACTCATAAATTGCTGCGCTTGTGAAGGGATCTAATTGATGACATTCTTTACCAAGGGAGCGATATTATCACCTACATTACATGGCTAATCTTAACTCTTGATCCTCAATCCACCTTTAACTTTATAATGAATGCTGAAAGTCTGTCATATGCTGGTAGCAACAAGGGTTTGAAATTGGACCAAAATAACGAGTAAAGATGAATGTTGCTTTGCTGCTGTTTGTAAGCATGGCACTAAGACGTGGTACGTCAGCATGGCATTCCAGTCTCATTCACTAGTCTCATACTGTCATAAATGTGAGACCAAATTAATCACTAGTGCAGCATGCACAAATTCTTGTTGTCTCTTGATTGAAACTTTCTGTGTTGTACCATCTAGTCTCTATATTTGTGCTGCATGCATTGACTCGTCTTCTTGCACTCTTTGTGTGTGTTGTAGATATGGGCTAACTACGAGGAGAAGCCAGTGGAGGAGGTCGTGCATCTTTCGGAGGAGAAGGAGCGCGTGGCAAACTACAAGCCAGTATATGTCACTGAAATCGCCGACACCCTGCACTTCTACGCCCAGGATGTAGAGACAGGTACCTCGAGATCGTTGCGCGCATGAGCGAACGACTGCATGAACGACAAGTGCAGAAGGAAGGGAAATTCATTTTTCATCACCGAATTTTCCAAGTATATGATTTTCGAGTGTGCCTAAAGAGGCAGCTTGCAAAAGCAGACAAACACACTCCAGTGAATACCAAATTTGATAGAGTAACCAATGAGAATTGGTTTAGAAAAGTTGAAATTGCTTTATAAACATGCTGTTTTACTTCAAGCGCCGTATTTTTTCATCGTCGTTTGCAGCCTTGCACTAAATACCACTATGTACACCAGCTCCCAACAGTGGTGCAAGCAAGGCCTTCACATTTTATTCCCTTTTAAACACTACACTGACGTTATGAATGACAATTATCTCTACCAGTCAGACATTTGCCTCTTCCCTTGCTGCAGCATCCCTCCCATCAGGAGAGACGAAACAAAGGACATCCCGCTTATTATTGCTACTAAATGATAGGAATAAATCACTTTACCCCCTCTTGTCACCATTCATGTTTTTTTTATTATTATTATTCAAATGGAGTTTTCCATTTTAAACCAGTCTGTCTATGATACCAAAAAGTTTGTGATTTAAAGCTTGAGTAGGCAATCTGTTTGACATTATTATAGTTTTTTAAAAATCCATAATCTTTCACCATATAGGAACTCGAATGGTTAAAGGGGGGACTGGACTCCTGCACTTCCTCTGGCCTCTGATTTGGGGCTTTAGTACATTTAGCCTTTGACGGGAGACTGAACAGTCACAGGTCTTTACAGATCAGATCAGATGAGCAGTGTGAACTGTACTGAAGTCTGTGTAGGAAGTAAGGCATGCTGGTGCAATGGGGTAAGCAGAGGACCATCTGGGGGAGTGGGTTTCAGATCCTGTGTGAAGCCAAAAAACAACATGGGTTTTGTTTAAGTTCACGTGAAACATGGCATATGTACTTTAAAAAAAATTAAAGTTAATTTTTTTGGGCTACAATGAGGTATAAGCCATAATGATTCCAATCAAAACAACAACAAAAAAAAAAGGCTTGAAATATGTAAGTATATGCTTATCTGCGTTGAAGGTTTTAGAATAGAGAGGAGAGAGCTTTGGGGGTGGGTTGTCTATTTTAAATTCTGTCTATGTAGCTTTAATTATTGCCGTGACACAATTTTGCGTTCAGAAACATGCAAATACATTAAAACCTGCATTGACAAACTAGCTGGAACTGATGTGAAGCCTTTATGCCAGTCACTATCCCTTCATCGTCTGCCAGTTTGTAGGAGCAGCCCAGGATTCTGAGGTCTTCCTCTCTCTCTGCCGCCCCCCACATCTGTCTTCACTGGCAGTTGGCTGGTAGAGGCCATGAAATTGACTTTGGCCACCTTTTAATTTGCCTCACTGTCATAATTAATTAATTTTCCTTCATTTACTGCCAATCTAAGCCTAAGCATCACACACATCTTAATAATCCAATCATTTATGACTGTGAAAAACATTTGGCTCTTGATTGTTTGCATAACCTTTCTTTTCTCCGCTGTACGTCGAAACCTTCAGGTATTGTGACATGTGCCCAAACATTCTGCTATTCATCTTTTCCCATGAGCTTCAGATTCAAATCTAAAGCCTTTTCACTGCCTCTGGTTACTTCAGCTTCACTTTCTGCAGTTCAGGAGTGATGTTTAGGTTGAGTGTGAAGTGTTTTTTTTTTTTGTTTTATCATTGATCAAAATCAAGTGTTGCTCTGAAGATGCTGAAATGTATAGCACATGGCACATTAACCTGAAGCTGGGGTTAATGCCTTCAGCATCTTTTATTTTCACTAAAAGGGGAAAAAAAAAATAGGAGTCAAAATATGTTACACAATATATAAAACTGAGAAGGATTTCAGGGCCTTGTGGGAAACATAATGTACTCAAGCTACACATGAAAGAGCAAATCAAAGCATTTTTTTTTGATCTTTAGCATATTTCTCATAAGTTCTTTATACCTATAAACGGACCAGGGGGAAAGGGGGGGTTGCAAAGTATTTACAACATTATTTTTTCTTGGTAGCGTCTGAAGTGTTGCATTTAAAGAAATTGTACACAAACTGCATTTTTTTTATATTGCTGCTCTCAGTGTATTTTGACAGCAGAGCTGTGAGTTATTTAATCTTTTCTCATATAAAGGCTTGATTTTTAGATGATCCAGCAGTGCTGGGGCCTGTTTATTTATTTATTTTTCTCTTTAATTGGCCCGTGTTCTTCTACCAAGAGACTTATGTGCTAGTTTAAAAAAAAAAAAATGTTATTCTCAGCAGGGTAGGAAAAACCTGACCGGTCTTCACCCTCTGCTTTCCTCTCCTCATCTCCTTCTCCTTCATGTTGTTCGCCCCTCCCCGCCTTCCTCCATCTCCTTTTCTCCCTTGGTTTCTTTCATTTTCGCTGACGCGCCCTCAAAGCTACATTAAGTCATACCAACCTCTTGAAGAGAACATCAAAGTGTTAGGGCCTGTAAAATCATACAAGCTGAGTGCTTTATCATTACATGCCCCCACCTCCACCCTACAAAATTTCTGAAAAGAAGGACTTTTATATACTCAGATAAGCTGAGAGGCTGAATCTTATACTCTTTCGATTGCAACTGATGACAACATACCACCTCACATAAATGCATAAGCAGTTATAGCATCTGTGCCACTATTAATAATCAAAAACATCTGGAATAGTTGGATTTTTATACATCTGCCCTCTGCTGCCCTCTTCCCAACCTATAGCTAATAACATCTGCCAGGTAAGGCCCTATGAAACATTAAGTGGATGAGTAAACACTAAGTTGAATTTAGACATAGCAAGAGACGTTATACTTTAAAATTGCATTTTTATTTTTTCATTCAACACAGTTTGCCCCTGCCCAAACCCTTTTGAATGTGTTACATGTGTTAAAGAAAGACAAGACAGAGAACACACCAAAAAAAAAAAATCAGTAGGGTTACAGTCATTAATATTTAGATGCAGTTTCTAAATCATTAACCCTGTTGGAGTTGTGGCTATCTAATAGGCTGGAATGTGTGTATTTATTTATTGCGGTCTGTTGAAACCAGTGGGTATTGAAAAACTTTCACAGCTGTTGCTCTGTTTTAAAATATATACATACAAACACCCATGAAATAGTCTTTGTTTTCATATTCTAAGCAGTTCCTGAACATTGTGAATTTAATGTGGTTTGCAGTATATTTTATTCTCTTGGGCTCCTCTGTATCTGCTCTGTGTTTTGCCCCTTTTCCCATTTTAATTATTCACATTTAATTACTCATAAGTGAGCGTTTTGTTTTGTTCCCCCCACTCCCCACTCCCCATATACGAAAATCATTACACAGGCTTGATAAGTGATTCATTTCATGTTAGGAATGGTTTTCTAAGTTACTGAGAAGCATGAGGGATTTTGGTCTTTAATCCTCAGTTTATTTTAAGGGTCTTTATCGCTCATTGTTTCTGGGGGGGGGGGGGGG
>JAVDPK010002380.1:223261-246713 GCA_034780415.1 Cichlasoma orientale | reverse complement strand
TGCACTGGAGCGGCACAGTGTGTGACTGACCTCAGAGCAGGGGACACATCGAGGTTTGGGTGGCAGATGTGATGCATCCTGGCATGTTGCTGAAAGTGTCTCCGAGGCTGACCCGGCACACGGGGAGAAAAAAAGAAAATCAAGCTGCTATGGAACTCTTTCTTTGTAGTTTTTGCGTCATTTCGGTTTGGGTCGGTCTGGCCTTGATTTTTATGGCTCAGGCTATTAGTTGATAATATTGCAACCTCATTCCGGTACAGGTCAGTACCTGAATTATTATGTGATCATTAGAAAACACAGCAGAACACTTTTGGCATTTCATTTTTAAAGCCCACATTCAAAGTGCTGTCAAATTTGAATATGGCGGCGATAAATCCAAACGTTTTATCCATAATAAATGTTCAAAGTATTCTCTGTCTAGACTGTACAGACCAGTGAACACATTAACCTAAGATATGGGGGGTCATTAAATTAACTTCCCACTTCTAACGGCTATATTTGTCTGACTTTCCACCGCAGTGCAGCCTGTGGTGATCAGTGATTGGTTATTGCTCACATGTGCCCTACCTGTCTGGATATATCAGGTTTATTGCTTCATAACATTGACATGCAGTACAAATGAATTTAAAATGTGCACCGTTAAACCTGAGTTGTTGCCTATCTTGAGCACTTTAGAAATAAACTTTGGAACCTTTTGATCTCCTTTGTGTTCAGGTGCTTTTACATTTGATTTGGTGTGGTGGTTTGGAGACAATCAACTTGAGATGTATTGCTTTCTTTACTCTTAATTTTTACCTGAGCAAGAAAGCAAACGGAGCTTGGGTTTGTTAACCCTGAAATCAGGGAATCTGCTAACTTCAACCCTGAGTCAGTTACCATGGTAACAGATGCTGTGACTCTAACCTGCTGGCAGGTTTTATCCAACAAACTCTGAGTGTCTCTTTGAGTCCACTTGCACAGCAGGAGGGATCCAAAATGGATCAGGATTTCAGTCCAGATCCAGTTCAGGCTCCAGTCATCCCATCCGGTCCGGATCTCTTTATAATGGCTTCATTTTTCCTGATTAGAAATGCTTAAACTGGGAAACATTAACGCAGAGTTTTTGTCTAAATCTCATTACTCATTTTTATCCAGTAATGGCAAAAATAATGAAGTTCTCCATTTAAAAAAATAAAAAATAAAAATTTTGCATTAAGTAAGGTTGCTATTCCACCAGTAGAAACTTTTACAGAATAATTATTTAAACAATTAAATGGTCATAAACGGAACTGTCATAAATTGTAGCAAAAAGAGTTTTTATTAAATAATAAACTGACCTGAGGTCAGCTCCGCCCCCGGGGTCTGCCGCTGTCTCAGTCTCTAACACACAGGTCGGTCAGTAAACTCAGTCTGAGCTGTTTTTATCTTAACTTTCTGTCTCCTGCATTTTGTCCGTCAGGTTGCAGCGGAATAATTAGATTTTAAAAAATCAAGTGTAAAATTAGGATTCCAGCTTCATCTGATGCAAATTCAAGTTGGGTAAATGATGACAGCAGACAGCATAAAGAAAATTATATATTTTATAACAAACTTTTATTCTGTCTGGGCCAAGCTGATTAAAAATGTCTCGTCCACACTGACGCGTATATTCGTATATCGTTAACAGTTTAAGGTAAAAAAAAAATTAAATCAAGTCCTCTGAGACTTTGCTAATACAGTTATTGAATTTATTTATTTTGAAATGGAGCTAAAACAAGTCATTTTCATGTGATTGCCTAGACTAAGAGCTTGAAATAAACTCTTGAAAAATGTGTATTGAGTTTTATTTTTGTCCTTCTTTCTAATTCAGAGAGAAGTTGTCTCATCCACCCGTCTGGCCCCCATGCCGCCGGCCTTCAGCACCAGGACCCTGCCAGCACAGGCCACCGAGTATGCCTTCGCCTTCATCCTGGTCCCCCAGGACGTAAGTGAACAGATGAGCACGCGCGCAGAGCTGAGATATGTGTCGCAGCTGAAAGCTTCAAAATTAACTTAGAGATATCGGCTTCTTCAGTCTCATTTTCTGCCAGCATTTGAAAGTCGACTTTCCTGGCAAGACATGAAAACTGTTTGAGTTTCACTTATCACACGGGGTGATAAGTCTGTAACTGACAGACGGGGTTGAGTTGTCATTCCAGGCAAGTGTTAGTGAAAATTATGCTCATACATAATGCATGTTGTACAAAGCAGACAGAACAATGACAAACACCAAGTTATTGATTTACTTGTTTGCACCACATTTGAATATAATTCACTGCCCAGACATGGTTTTATTAACAGTTTGGTAGTATATACGTATGTTCTTCAGGAACCTGAACTCTTGTGTTATAGAGTGATTAAAAGCCCTCCAGTTTCTTTGCGTGTTTGTGTGCTTGGATGGCCATCTGACCATCTGATAGCAGAGCAGCAGTGACTGCATTTTCTTTCTGCAGCATTAATCTTCTTGTTTACATCCAAGTGTGTTTTCTCAACCTCCGGTGACCACTGGTGTGTGCTTTCGTCTCAGCATGCGTGTAAGGGGGTCAACTGATTGGTAGCAATTTGAGCAAGCAGCATCCCGATGATTGGTGCATTAGAATGCGTGTTTGCAGGGTTTTGATTGCGCACATTTATAGGAAACGCAGTCTAAATGTTTAGGACAAGTGTGGATTCATTTTTATGGTCAGTTTAGAGGCTGTCGTCTCTGTAAATTATTAAATGCACTCAATGGTGTAAACAAATGATGCTCCATTTATTCGAAAACATGGCGCCCCTTTGTAGGAAATGTTTTGTTCTGTGCATCAGCGAGACAGTCTGTTGCATTGTAATGACAACCAGCCTTTGCTGTCAGTGGCTGCTGCAAAGCCACAAGTTTTTAGTGTGGCAGATTTGCTTTGAAAATGTAGCATAAAATGTCATTAATGGACGTGAATGTGAGGAAACATAATCAAAAAGCAGAAGATCAAATGAAGAAATCTTGCACCCATATTGGCACCCACTGGTTTAGACTGTACGGACGAGCGAGTACATCTCCAAAATGTTTCAGCCTAATACTAATATGACGTTGCATCTGAACAGAACCACTTTCACTATAACCCATTTTCTTAGACTTTTGGAAGAAAGTGCTTGTGTTCACAAGCAGGTGGTACCAGGGTGCATGCTGTCACCTGTCTCATGAGTCAGTGATGAAGTGGCCCATCTGTTGATCCAGCCCAGGGGACAGAGGCATCACCTACACCTTACAGCCTGCAGACACACACACACACACACACACACACGCAGGCACACACACACACACACACACACACACACACAGCTAAACCACATGTTGGAGGTTGACATGCACCTTACCCCTCTCTGTCACTCTGCATCTGTTCTTTCCCCTTTCTCTTTTCCTTTTCCTCTTTTCTTGTGTTTGCCGTCTGCTTTTTCTGAAGCTTTTTGCTATGTCACTCAAACTGACAGCACACGACCCACCTTGTACCCCACCTTTGCTGCCGCACCTCAAAAAGCTTGTTGCCTTTGTCTTGCAACCTGCAATCTGACACCTTTATACAAGATGTTCACCATCCCAAGTCATTCATTGCTTGTCATGTTCTTCAAATTGGGTCTTAAAAAGTATTTTTCCTAACACCACAGTTCTGTCAGGAGAACAAGATCATTCTCCTGCCCCCTAATGCCTTTTCATAAAGTGACAATATCTTGGTAGGGGGAAGAATGCCAGGATCACAGTACACTCTCACTGTTCTGCTGTTTTGATGGAATAACACTTTTACTTAAAAAGTATATACTTGCAAGGAGGCACAGTGTGACATTTCCATGACATCTCACTCCAGCAACATCTACCACATATTTATGAGCAATTAATCCACATTTGTTGTGGGCATCGTGAACTCTCAGCTGCCTTGCCATTTCTTTAGTTTGCCTTTTCAGCTAATTAAACACATTTTTGCTAAGAGTGATCTCATAGAAAAGATGAACAACCAAATAATTTCTCTTAAAAAATGCCAGATAGAAACACTCCAGCTAAAATAGCTGCTCTCTAATGATAGTGGCGTATAGATAAGTTTACTACTCCATCCAATTACTTAATCATGTACTAAATTCCATCGTTTACACTGGACTAGCTTCTGTCCTTTCTCATTAACAGAGATGTAAAAAATTAGGAGGGAAAACTTAATTTAATTAAATTTAATTTTTTCCCTTTCTTTTTTTTTTGGCTAAAATTGCAATGCAAAGGTCGCTAGACAACGCTGGAGAATATCTGACACAGCACATCTGTCTTATTGCTGTCATCATTTTCTTCTTTTGTTCATGAAAATCAAACGTCCAAAAAGAGAAAAAAAAGGTGCTGTTTTACGTCAAGACAAACGAACATTATTGTCTCGGAGAAGTTTGTCTCGTGGTGTTTTATTAAGAATAAAATTTTCTTCATAACATTTTAATATTGCTCAAAGCAAGTCAATTTTGAAAGAAGCGTTTTGATATTTATACAGAGGGTGAGGTGCAAATGCAAACATTTTTGCCCTCAAGTGCTTTAAAATTGTCTGTTCCACACACACGGCGGATAAGAGCAGGTCACTGAAAGGCGCTCATTAATTTTGTATTGTCTCTTCACGAGTGTCAACGCGTTCCTCTTCTATAGTAGTCTCTGCCCGTGTTTTTCCCCTCTTCTCCTGTGTCGGCTGTCTCTCTTTCTCTAATCTCCCTCGCTCGCTCACTTTCTGACACAACCGACTCTCCCTTCCTCTCTCTCTCTCTCTCTCTCGCTCTTTCTCTCTCGCCCCGAGCTTCCCCGCAGCGCCTGTGACAAGTTGGCCAGGGGGAGAGCGGGGACAAAAAAGGCCCTTAGTTTTGTGCCTAGAACAAGCTTCCCTGCCCACACTTGCTCACGCACACACTCACACACTCACACACTCACCAGACACGCACATAACCCAAGGGCGGCTAGTTCGAAGGGGGTTGCCATGGAGACAAGACCAGGGCGAGAAAGAAGGGAAGCGAAGAGATGGATGGCGTAGGGGAGGGATGGATGATGGCCAGGGACTGATTTTTGTTTCTAAGTGTCTTCTTGCCTTTGAAGATGTGGCTCGTTTTTTTCCCCTCATCCTCCTTTTCTTTTCTTTTCTTTTCTTTTCTTTTCTTTTCTTTTCTTTTCTTTTCTTTTCTTTTCTTTTCTGTTTTCACCCTGCTCGAGGACACGAGGTCAAGATTGCGCTGCAGCTGTTCCACCTCCTTCTCCACCATATGTTCGAACAAATGCTAGTTTTTCACATTTGAGAAGATTAGGAATACGATAAGGTAACTACCTGAGGAATGAGAAGAAAAGATAAGACAGCTACATGATGCAGAGGAAGTTCAATAGGAGTCTAACCTGAGATAGTTCAGCCAGACTGTTATCTACTCCACCAGTCTTATTGGCCAGGAGCATTTTTTTCTTTTACCATTTTTTGTTTCCAATAAGAAAATAACATTACGGTTTAGCTCATGCATGTCTGCGGTGCTTCTATCAGCCTTTAGACTGCAGGTCTGTGTGTGTGTGTGTGTGTGTGTGTGTGTCAGTGATATAATATACTAATTATCCCTTTTTTCTCCTTCCCTTCCCTCTTATTCATCTCTTCTATTATCAACCAAATTTTCATTTCATCCAATTGTCTCCCTCTTGCACCACCTTCCATTCCTTCCTTATCTTTTCTCAACATCCCCTCACTCAGGAGGACGCCCGTGCTGATGTAGTGGACTGCGTGGTGCGGGACATCCAGAACAGCCAGTGCCTGTTGAATGTGGAGTACTCGGGTGCCACTTGCTCACACGTCACAATACAGTTCGGGGACACCAAGGACGACGTGGGCCTCGGCTTGGTCAAAGAGGGCTTAGTCATGGTGGATGTCCGCAAGGAGAAATATCTACAGAAGATGGTAAGTGAGGGGAGGAGACGTAAAGGTGGTGACGCAAGGTCATTATTAGATGAAGAAATTCCATGTTTTCTTCTCAGAAGATGCGTGCCGCTTCTCTCCCTTACTGGATTGCCTGTTTTTATGTTTAGGCAACCAGTCCCATTCTCAGTCCCAGTTGATTACTCTTTGTGGACTCAGGGCTGTAGAATGGGAAGTCGTGTAATTAAATAGCCGATATTTATGGGTATTGTTAAGATGTATGGTACTACAGCTCTTATCAATGATTGGGTTTTGAGAATGAGTCCGTTTTTTTGCTTTTGTTTGAACAAAATTAACATTAATTAATGTTCTAAGTAAAAAAAAAAAAATGAAACATATTTGTTTGAAATCAAAAAGTGAAATCCACCTCTGTTTGCGTGCAATCACTAATGCGCTGAATGACACTCTGACCATTTCACATTTGAATTTATGAATATACTTCTACCAAATAATCAGCTGGCTAATGGTTCCTTTTAATTTTGAGTTCCCCATATTTAATGAGACAGCAGAAACCCGCATTTCTCTACCTGTATTTGTATTCGGCTAATTTGATTCAACAGACTGCTCGTGTTTCCAGGCAATCATCAGCGTTTATTCTATAACCAAAGTTTAAATGTTTCATTCTCTCTGGTGTAAAGTCGTGCAAAATGGGGGAAGTGACAGCCGCCTTCACCTCTTGCACACAGGCTCAGAGAGCTATAACTGTTCGAGATTGGGAATAGCAAAAACGCATCACAATGTCTCCAGGGCCGACAGCTGAACCACTTTTCAGTAATACAGTCTTAAATAATTTATCCCCTGTGCCCGCTTAATACTCTTTTTATTTTTTGCTCTCTTTGGTGCCCATCTCTAATTGTTTTGGTGCAAATCAACTTTGAAAGCAGTGCCTGACAGTTGTTCATTGTTTGTGTTTCGGGTGAGATGCGAATTTGTTGTTTTACTTTAAGATGAATTAACAGTTGCGGACCGCCTCCCGGAAAACAAATCAGTGAGAGAAATGTGATGTCAGTATCTCAGCACTGTTCTGAACTGACAACAGTGCAAGTTTGTTGGACTGCAGTGAGTGTTTAGCATTCTCACTGGCATGTGCCCCTTTTGCATATTATTTGATGTTACAAGGTCTTTTGCTCCCCAGCTGTTAGGTAATTACCACATTTTCATGTTAGTTTGTCATAAAGATCTTGATACATGAAAGCTGGTGCTACACTAAGAGGCTGCAGATTTTCTAACGTGAATACCGTGGCACAAAAGACATAATACTTATCATACCTCACTTGTCAAACCCCAGTCATACAATATAGATTTAAACACCTACAGTTTGCCTCAGACGGTGGCCATTTTGTCAAACCACGGAGCATCATTCATGTACTTTTCCCTCATTATGCTAATTCTCCTTGCAGTCTCAAAGCCACTCTGTACATGAAAGATAAAGAAAAATGGAGGATATTTATTCTTGCTGCAATTACTCCTTCAGCACAGGCACAATATTAGTCACTCTTGTTTATTTAAAACTGAAAGCTCACAACGGAACAGAGTAACGTGTCCACCAGAGTGCAATTGTTCATAAATATAATCAGAATGTATATTCATCTAAATTAGAGGCCAGTGGGAAGAACTGACTTGTCAACACGGTCTTTCAAACAATTTATTTACTTGCACATCCCGCCTTAGTCAATAAAGCACCGCGCCTCGTTGGGAGAGTGTTTTGACCTCTGACCTCCCAAGAATAGCCAGCAACCGTAATGTGGTCTCTGGTTAATGGTCCCTTTAGACAAAGGACGGTGATTAAAACCTCCCAGCAGTTCGACTAATAGGCTTATAGACTCCACAGATTTCGGTTTTGTAGGATCAAATGGTTCCTCTTTAGTATGCAACAGCTGTGTCTCCACATGCATTTGCCTCTTCCTTGCTGGCTTCAGACAAATATTTTGATCTGGAGAAAGCCTAACAAGCGGCACTGTTGCCAAAGTGCTTACAAGTGTGTGTTAAGTAAAGCTCTACAGCTTTCTTGTTGATAATTCCACCCATCAAGTCTGCTTCCAAGCTCAAAGCCATCTTCCACATTTCCTTCTTGGTAAAAACAAGCTCGAGTGGGATCACAGTATATGTGGTCTTATCTGCTTTATGTATGCGCAGCTAGAGCTTTGCTAGTAAATGTGATTCTCGTGTCGTGGCATTTCTTCAACTATTGCTGTTCTGGTCTTTATAGCGTTATTAGAGATGATAAGCATCTATTGATTTGCTGGGTGACGGAAAATCAACAATTGATTAACTGTCTTTCGGTTGGACAGAATGTCACCTTGGACTATTGTTCGGCCATTTTTTTAAGGTTTTGTTTTTTTAGGCAACATGATTAACGTGCTAACTGATTACATATTGGGGAAATGAACTCATAATTAAAATACTGGTGAGTTGTAGCCCTAAAATGAACGATGAAGATATTTTAATCATAAATCAGAGGTACTGTTACAGCGATTCTCCGTTTCCCCTCTTCCCGTAGGCTGCTCAAGATGAAGGCTTTCAGCATTGCTTTAAAATTTGCTGTAGTGAACTACCAGTGTTGATGCAGACTAATTTGTTTGCAAGGTGCGCTCTGGCTCAGAGATTCATGAGCCCAACTGTGCCTGCTGCGAGCACGACAACAGAAAATGTTATCTTGAAGGTGCAATAGAGCCAAAAACTAAAGTACAACCTCTTGTTGACCTCTGGATCAGTGCCCTTGTTCTTCTTCTTTTATAGAAATTCCCTCAAAGCTGAGTAGCGTAGGATCCAAGCATTCTTGCTTTGCACTCTTTGCACTCTGAGTTCTTTTACCCCTCCCTTTTGCATTTTCATGCATCCAGACTATCAGCCTCCTTGTAAAAATGACTTTTGTCCTTCCTATCTGTTCCATTTTGTCACTGTTCTTTATTCATTATCCATTCCTGGGGATTGGAACATGGTCATTGTAATCTGTACTCTAGTGCTAAGGCATTACGTAACAGATGGGCTGTAATGTTCACTGGCACTTCAACAACCATTAATAGTCAGTCATAAGTGCACTGAAGGTTAACACCAGTCTTTGAGGATGGCAATGTCCCAGTAGAGCAAAAAGCAGGGAGGAAAATTCATCCATTTGGGGCTTTATTTCTTTTTCCAATGCCTCTCTGCCTTAAGCCCTTCTTTAGTAGACGCTCACTATGCACACCATATGGACAGCCATCGCGTCTGCTATATAGTAGTATCATGAAAAGGGATAAACACTGTGAAAGTGTAGGTGAAATGATGATCATATACCAGCTGCTTCGTCTTAAATCTCTGATTTCACTTAAAAGGAAGCCAAGAAAGACGAAAAGGGAAAAGTAGATGGAAAACATTGAGCCTAATCATGATCAATATACTGTAAGGTTCTTAGCGAAGAAAAATCTGACACTTAGATGTGCTCGGAAAACGAAGCGTAGGATTAGAGCACAACTTTCATTTTGTCGTATAGTATGAAAATGATCCAAAGATGCAAACTAACCTTAATCAGAACAGAGTGTTAATATCCACTCTGTATGCGTAATGCTCACAAACATACTGCGTCTGCATAATCAAGCGATTTTAATCTCATAGTATATTCTGTCATATACATATGGCATAGCACATGTAGTCCATCTGCCCATGTGTTTTTATTAAGCTTTTATATTTCGATTATCTCCGTTTAATCTGTCTGCTGTTCAAATTTATTGCTGTTCTGACATTTTAAATTGATCCGTGGAGCGTGAGAATATGTCGTGCTTCTGTGCAAACTTGTAGCAAAGAGGTGTTTGCATACTGCTGCGCTCCGAAGATTGTCAGGTAAAACTGGCCAGGATTTGTAGCATTAGCCAGCCGTACGTGTTTTCATCAAATTAGTATCATAAATGAGCAGCAAAGCTGAACAGCCAAGTTATAGTTGCCTTCGGTAGCAATATTTAGAGCGATGTGTCATTTGGTCTGATTGCTCCTGTTGGCAACTGCTGTTCTTGAGATGAAGACATTTTGTGTTTCTTTACTTCAGTATAAAATCGAGCAATTGTGTCATTTTCTCTGACGGTAAAAGTGTAGCGGCGAAAAGGCAATAGAATGCATAAGAAAACAATTTTCCAGCCAGTTATAAACACTTAAAATACGGCAATGCTGTTAACTTTGGCAAACGAGACATAATGAGTGTTTGCCAGATGTCCTGCTGGATTGTTCTGTGTACAAATAAACAGATTTTTTAACACATTTAGCTCCTCTCTCGTGTTCTAACCTGAGATTTGCACGCCGACTTCAAGCCTTTTCTACCTCAGGCACAGGAGATATACTTAGCCACCCTTAAACGGTCCTGGCACCACCAGCTATCCACTCGTAGAAGGGCAACTTTCCACACTGGCTCTCAATTAACACACTTCTGTCGCTTCTTTCACCCCTCAAATTATCTTTCTCCACTCATTGTTCACCTTATCGCTCATTTTTTTATAGCTTTCTTCACTTCCTCCCTTCTTTTCTCCTGTCTTCTACATATGACTGCCTTACTTCTGATTGTCATACACTCTTCCTTTCTCCCCCGCATGCTGTTTTCAACTTTTAGTATTCGTGCTATCCTGGGCTTGAACATGTCATTTAGGTGTCAATGGGAAGGTGCCTCATTTTGGCTTTTGCATGTGGTAATTTGCATTTTGTCTTTCAGTGCTGTGTCACGATGAGCAATAATCCCCGGGAATTATAGTGGAGAAGAACGCAAATCAGACCTGCTGGTGGCCTCATAATGAGCTGTGATTTAAAATGCAGTTATGGGCAATTATTTGCAACTTACCTCAGATGTTTTTGCCCTTCAAACCCACACTAGGTTGATAATAATGCCCACAAGTTGCATGACAGATATATTATTTTCTTTCTACCTGATTGGGCACCAAGTAATAAGTGCCTGGAGCAGATATTTTTAACTACCACACAGAACCTCACACTCAGACTTAATATTTCTTTATCCGAGATATAATGAGTCTGTCACGGCAGCTCAAGTGGAAGATGGCTGTGTGGTTGGGAGTGCTATCGTTTGTGCTCTGCTGCTTTTCACCAGTGTTTTCTGTCAGCGGCTGCCAACAACATGACTGATTCAAACTGTGGCGGGCACGGCGCTGACTGCCTCGCTCAGTCACCTCAGCTAACTGACATCGGTGCTGGGCCCCCAAAGTTCATTAGCGTTACAAGCTAATAATCGCCAGTTCGCTAATTGCAACTCAATTACAAATACGGAAGTGTCTGTCTTCACCATCATAATTATTCTCAATCACCAACAGCCGAGCTGCACTATCGACTTAGCTTCCACCAAGTCCCCTAGAGAAAAGACTAAGATAGTATTCACCCACCTTAACCTAATGTATATAAAGATAGATGGAAGATCTTTATCAAACTGTTTGTGTGGATGTGTCAGCAGAAGGTGGACTGTGGGAGAAAACAGCTGTGAGGTGGCCTATTCAAAGTGAAAGCTATAATTACCAGGAGCCCCTCAGGAAATATAGTTTCATTCTTGCCTTTTATCTTCTTGGTCTGTATTCTTGCGGTATTCACACAGATGCCTTCCTTTTACTGTATGAATTTTGAGCAGCTGACTTTAAAGTTGTGAAAAGCTTTGATGGCCCAGAAGAGACGCCTGTAAGTGGTAGCTCACACAAGATGTGAAGTTTGTTTATTCTGATTTTTTTCTTTCTTTCTTTCCCTTACACAAAGTGCCTCTTGGGTAATGTAGTTTTCTTACAACTTGGAGTTAGAGTCCCGGCTGTAGTTAGTAGGACAGCAGATGCGTTGCAGAGTAATTGTGTTTATGGAGTTAGAAATTGTAGATGAAGGGGGAGCTGGATGTGGGGAAACTATACAGGAAATCAGGAAGGAGGATCACACATGCACAGAGGTCCCTCCAGGGACCGCCTCTTCCATTTATCAAATTGCAATTGCCCCTTTACTCTACAGTACAGGGGCTCATGTGGTGTGGACCTCTGCTAGCATGCTGGTAAGGCACTGCTTTGGACACTGAAGACATGCCTCAGGGGAATGTTGTCGCCTCTATGCAGTAGGTTCTTTGTAGCAGAATGAGGCCTGCTGGGCAAACAACATTTCATGTAACACTGTTGTTGCTTATAAGCTGTCCCTCATGTGTTTCATTTGCAGGATAGGGAGGAAAACAATAGTAAAACACACAATTACAAAACCTGGGAGACAAATACCGGAGACGAATGATAGTGTAGTGAAATTTGTATGTGTAAAATTGGAAGAAAAATACCATTAAGGTTAAAAGAATAACAGAAATAGTAGGTTGGAGTTTGTATGTCCGAGTACAGTAAATAGGCACCCCATGGCTTTTACCACAGTGTATCAGGTTTCCGCCGCCTCCACCCCCAATCCAAAAAGTCTTCACCGTGTCATTTATAAATGGCTTTTAGCCATATCCAGACCACCAGTTGACTGATTTTTCAGGTTGCTGCCCTCGCTTTTCAACCCCAACGCCTGTCACAGCCCATCAAGAGCCTCTTCATCCCAACAAACCACAGGGCACACACAAACACCCCCCCCACTGAGTGTCACGGGTGTGTTACAGCATAACCGCTCTCCACCAATGGCTCAATACCTAATTTACAAGTAGAGTTAGCGATTGGGCCTTTTAATGGACATTTTCTGCTCCCCGGTATTGACTGAATGCACGCTCACATGCACTTTCCTCCCCTGCTGGCGCCGCTCCGAGGGCCTTTTTGACATGTCCTAGCTGACACGCGCCACTTCACAGGCGCCATTCCTTCTTTTGCAGATGTGTACATACACACACACACAGTTACACACCATCCTCCCTCCCAAGACCCTGGGGTGAGTACAGGACAGACGTGAGGGGAGCAGAGGCACCAGGCTGTTTAAATTTATACTGTTTTGTGATATTTGACCTTGCTGGGGAAAATAAAGCGATACTGGAGACGAGCAAAACTTTCTCACACAACTTTTATAGAAGTAAATTGGGTGAGATATAATGGTGTTATTACATATGTACAGGACCCATTTTTCCTTCCTTCCTCTCTGGGAGAGCACTGGAGACTCTTTGTATTTGCATTTGTTGTATGTGCGTGGTTTACACGAATGTGTCCTCTTTAACTCCATGAACCCGCGCTGGTGGGCTTGTCATGCCACGTTCCCGACAAAACGTCTGATCGCATCCGACAGCCATGCTGGGGGGACCAGCATGTAACAGGATGTAGTCTTAGTTTGCAGCAGACAGGGGCAATGACACTCATGTACTTGATGTGCATTGTTTTGTTTTTTCCCCCGATGCAAAGGAAAGCAGCGTGCTGTGATTACTAATTCAAGACAAAACAATGCACCATCGCCAAATTTCATTTTATCTTGTTGCAGGCCAACAATCGCACCATAGTGACTCAATAGTTGGCACTATTGCCTCATAGCAAGAGGATCCTGAGTTAAATCTCAGGTAGGTCCCTTCTGTGTGCAGTTCCGAAGCTCCAGTTTCTCCTGCCTGTGATGCGAGGACACTTTTGGAAAAGACATTCTTAATCTCAAGAGTTTAATTTTCTAGTTAAAATAAATAAATAAACAAGCCAAGAATTGTAATTCATGTTCGATTATTTGTACAGCCCTAGTGGAAGGTAAAGAGAAGATTTGGAGAAATGAGTAAAAGCCACACAAAAAAGAAATAATTGACATTTTTTGAATTCAGATAAATTCCTGGATCTTTCTTTTATTTAACATGTGCAGGGCTTTTTTATGTTTTACATCCATTAAAAAAAAAAAATCCAATTCACTGTCAGTCTTTCTGTCTTGTCTTTACATAAGCATCACTGCATTCAGTCCTGACACATGACAAACCTTCAAGGAGTCTCTCCCTTGTTAGGTATTCTGCTTATGTGACAAGCTCTTCCCTATCAAACCACTTCTACAGTGACAAAACCCTGGCCTCCTCGCTGCTTGCTGTGCAGTGTTCATGCATGGGCATGTTGATTGAAAGATGTCCCTTAGGACAATCCACAGCTCAACAAAGTATTCTAAACTTGAAACACTCTGAGCTACAGACATAAAAGCCATTATTTTCTGGAAGAAGCTCTGACAGCGATCCGTCTGCTGCAGAATTTTTTGTTTTCAGTGGTGTCAAAAGGAGGCTGAGATGGCAGGCGGAGGGGAAAATGAAACAAGATATAATAAAGATTGATAGAGCGGCATGAAAAAAAAAAACAAGAGCAAAGCAGCAACAAAGAAACAGTGACAAAAGGGTGTTAGTGGCAGTTTTTATGTTGGAGTTTGACTGCATGTGTCTGAGAGGCTGTGTGCCTGATCGTCATTGTTGTTAATAAGAAAAGTGCAACATGCACAGAGGACAAGCCTCATTGTTCCCTTTCTGCTCGGGTGGTTTTGAAGTCCTCTGGCGTCCCATATCGTGAGCAAGGACCGTGAGAACATACCCAGCACTGAAATGTTGATTAGTCACTTGTTTTTCATATGTACGCCATCTCAAATCTGGCTAAATCTGGTTCTACTTCAGCATTTTCACGTGCTGTGAAATTCAAAGAAGAGGCAGCTCACCTACGCACCAGACGTGCACAACCTGTCAGAAAAGTGCCGCGTTAGCTCTTGCTCAGATCCATCACTTTCACACCGCACTTAGCAGAACACCACCTGGGCATGGCATGCTGGCCAGCGCGGGGAAATGCACGGTCTCTCTCTCCCTCCCTCTCTGCCTCTCTCTCTCACTCTCGCAGATTCACAGCCAGTCAGACACACAGACTAGTGCCAAACCGCCAGACCGACACCACCTGTCGTTCATCTTACGGGAAGCATCGCACTTACACAAAGTCTCCCACCAAGTCTTGCATTAGAAAGTTACCTGCATACATTAACGCTGAGTCAAAGTATTTTCAAATCTTTCCCCCTCAGTGTGAATGCGAGTGTCAGATGGCTGTTTTTAGTCTTAGTCTGTTACAGTTAAACTTTTTGAAGGCCGTTTTGTTGCGAGCAGTTGCTGAGAATTAATCACATGGATTCAAGAACACTCCCACATACGCTGCAGCCTCCTTAGCCAGTAACATACAGTATTCTCTGCTGCCAGCATCCATAGCCACTGCTCACCGTTAATGGCATCTGTCTGGCATATGGGAGCTCTGTAGGGTCATCCAGACAAGCACGCCGTCACCCGCAGCCTTCTGCTACCTGAACCCTCTACCAACTCTGCATTTTTTTCCTCCTTTCCTTCTTTACTTTACTTGCACATTATTTTATGTATTCTACCTCTGTGCCATCATTTCTACATTTCCCTTCCTCTTCCCTCAATATGACGACACACTTGTTTTCTATAATGATAAATATTCCTTTTCTCTGCCACTCCAATCGAGTTTTACTTCACTTTGTGTCATAAATGAGCCATTGTGCCTCTCTGCTGGAGCCAATAGAAAAGCTGTGAAAAGAAGGATCCGGGGACAGGATACGTGGAACTGTTCAAAATCCAAAGTCTGTCATCATCTGTGTTGAGCTGCGCAGCGATTGGCTGTTTGGTTCACTGGAGTGAAGTGAGGGATGAGGGTGAGGCAGGAAAGGCACCCTCCCGACCACGGTACAAAGAGGCTCACCATGATAATTTCAATATGGCAGCATATCATCTGTGCATATTGTGCTGTAGTGCACTTGACTTTGCATCTTTCACAGAATACTGAGCGTTTGGATTCAGACTCTCAGCTCTATGGAGTTTGGAAAAAGTGCACATAGAATATATTTCCTCTAAAGTTGAGCTTTTTTTTTCGGGTTTGCCATTTTTCCTCACAAATACAATTCTCTCTCTTTTGTGTTTATATATTGCCTAATCCACTTTGGCACGTATGAGACCCTCTTCCACATCATGTTAGCCTCCCCCTGGCTGTCCAAGTGTTGCACTGGGAAAGACTGCTGTGAGCACTGAGAGCTCTCCTCCAAAGCCCAAATGGCATCACTGGCCTTTTGTGTCTGTGAAATATCTTCGGCTGGGTCTTCCATATGGTGACATCTGCCCGATGGGACCAAGATGCCATATCCCAATGCCTTCCAAAAAAAATCTCTCCTTTAGCTGGCTTTGATGGATGACTTGTGCAGCCACAGCACTTTCCCCATGCCACACATTCACATGTGCACGCGCTTATACAGGCAGGTCTGTTATCTTGGCTGTGCCATATGCAGCGCTGCTATCAAATCAACCTATGTGCACAAGCTAGCTAAGCAATTAAACTCCAGAGCCTCATCCACACTCGACTGTTTTAACATCTGGCATCCTTGTTCTAATGTGTATGTGCCAACCAGCTCTTCTGCTATTATAATCGGCTACAAAACATGCTGCAAAACGGAGTCTTTTATATAAACACAATGGCTTTTTTTAAGCTCCCTTTCTTTCAATTGACTTCAGATTTCTTTGTGTTCTTTCATTAAAGTTGTTTTCCTTTTACTGTCATGATAACGTCTGCCAGTAAGTCAGGAACAATACGAAGGAACAGATTCATTGATGTGTGCTTACTTGGACGAGGTGATGCTAACTCTGTTTGTGCATAATTCTGTTCAATATTGTAGTGGTGGGGGACAGTTCGTTCCAAGGGTCTGCCGCTTGAGCGTTCCAAGGTCCAAACATCCACTTTACACTGTACCCACCAAAGCAAACTGCCTCTCTTATCTCCCTCTGCCCCCCCACCCCCTGCCCTATGACTCATCACTGGTTCATTCAATGAGGCTAAATGGCTGTTCTAGCAGAAGCAGTCAATATGCTCAACACTGCACATTGGTTTTCTCTTTTCTCCTCCAACAGTATGTGACAGGACTATCTTGAATAATAATTGAAACTACTACACTTAGCTCTTGTTTATTTTCTTTATCAGAGACTTAGAACATTTTGATTTAAATATTTTTATCAAAGAAATCACGAGACAGCATGTGAGCTATTTAGTCCTATTCAAGCCACTAGCCAAGAGTTTTACCGTAATGTCTTCATGGCTTAATGCCACTTTAAGATACCAGGTTTTAGATTTAAGTCTATTTCAAGTCTTTGATGCTTCATATTTGCATAACCTTTGCTAAATAAAGACCTAGTTGGCTATATTTGCTAATTACAAGTTGATTAAATCTTATCTCTAACTGTGGCACAAATAGAAATGAAATCACAATTATTTTGGTCTAAATTAAGATAACAATTAATTATGATTACTTGATGTCTCAAGGGGGGGGGGGGGGGATTATTTCTTAACTTTTTTTTTAAAAGAACAAATAGCAGATGTGTATCTGTTGTTCCTTTTTTGACTGTTCCATGTTTCTAATTAGCTGAACTGGGTTTGCAGTTCTTGTTGACCAAAAGCTCGATTCAGCTAAACCCGTTAGAGCCTATCAGAGTGAGGGGCAAAAGCATCTGTGGTAAAAATGCAGTGCAGAACAATTGATTTATCTCAATGATGTTGATTTTATAGTCTTTAGAATTCAAAAATCATAATGAAAAATAGCATTTGATTAATTGTACAGCCCCAAACGTTGACTATTGATTCCATTAAGGCCGTTTGTTTAGCAGTTTGCTACAATTGGCTATACTGGTCGTATCTTGACTCATTCACACTTGAGTTTCTACTGTTCCACCACCTTACTGTACAAAAGAGCTCAGATTTTCTACCACAAAAGAAAAAAATCACAGGCAGAACTTGGGGAATCATCCCCTCAAGGCGTCCTTCAAATGCACTTGATAAAAAATTTCTGCTGCACACCAGTGACGTGTTGGCCTGAGGCTGGAAGGCATGAGTATGAGAGCCTCTTATCTTCTATGACTTGGCATGAAGAACAAAGCGATGCCCCACCCGCGGTGGATAAAGCAGCGACCCCGAAACAGCGAGCCGCAATGTGACGTCGGCGCTCCGCGCGCTTCCTTCACATGTTCGTGTGATCTGCATCACCTGCAGTGGCATAAACCACTTTGTGTCTGTGTGTTGTCTTGATCTTGTTGATCTTCAGAGAACATTGTGCTCCTTCAATCCAGCGCTGAAAGGGAGGGTGAGCGAGTACCCTTCTTTATAAAAAGTGAACTTTGTGCAAAAAGAAGAAAAAAAAACTTGTAAATTTCCATGTATGCAGGTAAAAGAAATGTCTCAGGGGCAGAGCAGGTTGAAAGGATGCATTGATTCACCTTAATCCTTTAAAATCCTACGAGTGACGCAGGGATGTGATATGCTAATGACTTGTCTCTTTCTGCCTCAGGTGACAGAGTACCTGAACAGTCAAGAATCTGCCAAGAGTGCCAGGGTAAGTCACTTCATCCCAGCCACCATCTTATTGTCTGTCTTTTCTTCTTCTTCTTTTCTTTTTTTTTTCAGCATTTCTCTCGTCTCCTCCTGTAGTTTGTCTGACTGAGAGCTCTAGTGATGCCAAAACAAGAATACATTACAACACTAATTACTCTTCCTTGGAAACTATCAGAGAGAAAGTGTATCTTCTCCTCTCTGCTTTTCTCTTTCTCAAGATGTCACACATTACATTGGCAGTCAGCGCTGTCCCATATGGATTGCTGCCCACAGTCTGTGCAGGTCCGTTCTGTGAAAGTGGGGGTGGGGATTTGTGCAAACGAGTGCAGTGGGGAATAGCGAGGAAGGACTGGATAGGATGTAGGGTCTAGCACACGGGGCTCCCATGTTCGAATGAGTCAAGTCAGAGTTCTGACATGACAATCCTCTGCAAATGTATTTATTCTTTGACCAGTGAAATGTGTGGCCAGCCAAGTGAAACTGGCAGCAACAGATTGGAAAGGAACCCAGGAAATTTAAAAACAATAAGTGCTTTCAGCCCAGAGAGTTGTGGGGACTAGTTGGGGGTGGGTTTTGCGCACGCAGAGGGGGATTTTTACAATTTTACGTGCAGTGCTATCTTGCGTTGTGTGTAGCACAGACGGACAGGGGGGGCTGTGAGAGTCCAGCTCGCCAAACACGCTGCAAGTGCCACTGTTTACTTTCTGGTGATACTGTTTCAATGTCTCCATTTTCTCTGTATGTTGCTTCACTGTGTGTGGATGCCTAAGGTAGTGAGCAGTAATGTGGTTTTTCACTATGAGTCAACATCACATTGAACTTGTTCCATCACAGTCTTCCAGTGTTTTACTTTTTTTAAGAACTTAAGAGCTAAAAGTGTTTCTTATACAGCTGATGTTTAGACTTTATGAAATGTCCCAACTGCCACACTTGTGTCGAGGTCTAGTACTGTATATACTCAAAGGTCCCTCTTCGACTGGAGAGGTACTACCTTGAAGTAGGTACACAGGAACTATAAAGTTCCTCAAGTCCAAAAGTGCCTTAAGTGCAGACGTTATCATAAATATGTACAATAAACTAGAAAGGCATTGCCTCTTTTTTTGTTGGGCTAAAATGTACCACAGCACATTCTTCTGTGACATAAAGCTCCCAAAACTGTTAAAAACCAGGTACCGTCCTGCGGCTTTAAATACTCGCCAGTGCAATACATATGTCACTGAGAACAGTCACAGAGAAATGCACTGTTTACGACTGTTTAACATGTCTATAGACCACATTAACCATCTGTTTTGTCCTTAGATTTTTAGGAGCAAACACATTGCCTGAGACAGGATGGAGACATGAGCAGTTCTGCTCACGTTTATTGTTATAGTCTTTCTTGGGTATTTTAACAGTTACAGATTATGTAAAAAATAACAGCAGTAATAAAGGTCTGTTCAAATAAGTCCTGTTGATAAGGGCTGAAACCTGCAGACTTTGACAGGATAGGACAAAAAAAACGCCTTTCACAACAGGCCCAGGAGCATGCAATAGACACTTGGATGTCATTTTGTTTACTCTTGTAAAGCATGATGGCTCTACATTGTAAAAGAATCAGTCCCTGCTGTGCTGCTTTAGCTACCCGGCGGTTATACAGCATGCCCAGACAATGAGTCAGTCAGAGGTGGAATTGACTGTAATCACAATCGGAGTTACTGCCATGTTTTCAGGGTGTCAGGGAGGAGCAGAAAAAAGGCAGCGGAGTGAGAAACTGGGAAATAGCTTCATTCATTTCATTCATCCTAATAACTACTGCTAATTAGCACAGTCGCTAATTAGGTATGAATCACAGCATTAGCAGCTGAATGCGCATGCTTCTGAGAGCCATAAAAGGAGCATCCCACACAGCCAGCAGACCTGCACATAGACACACAAACACCCCCTCGCACTGGACAATTTCTGTCACATTTAAAAAGGCAGTAACTAACTGGGTGATGTTCCAAAGTAGGCTCGCTCTTTGCCAACCGCATCGTGGTAAAGGCGACATTTAGGCAAACGTGGTGGTTTATGAGGCAATGCAGGAGTGTCAGTGTAATGGAATAGGAAGCGTAATAGACTTGGTGGTATTTGAGGCACTGCGGGCCTGCTGGATGGGCAGCCACATAGAGTCCGATTAAATGCTGATGGAGATGATGATGATGATGATGCAGGCTCTTCGCACTGGGCTGTGAAAGTAGCGATCTCACACTCTCTCAGCGTCGCACTGTAGCGCTCTCTTTTTTTTCTTTTTCTTTTTTTGGCCATTTCACATGCAATGTGCTGGAGAGATTATTGGAGCTTCCATTCAAAGCAATAGGACATTTTACCACATTCTACGGTTATTTGTTTCAGTGTGGTCAATGAGATCTGTCTCTGTCCTCCCATCAGCTCAACATTTGGCGCTATGGAGACTTCCGTGCAGATGATGCAGATGAGTTTGGCTACAGCCGTTAAGGGGGAAGGGAGAAGAAAGATACATGGGAAAAAAAGAGAACCGACCATCCAATAAACACCATTCCAAAGACCAACGTGGACGGCAAGTGACGCTTCAGACGGAACATAAACAACAAGCTCGCGACTCACTCTTCCCTCTTATTTAACATTTCAACCCTCCCATCTGGCTTTTCTTCTTCTCTTACACCTTCTTCTCCTGCTAGCCCCTGTAGCTCCAAATAGAGCATGCTAGCAAAGCTAAAAGAAAAAAAATTAACATGCAAGAATCACTTTCCTTTATCCTTTATTTTCCTAATCGGCGACTGCACTATTGCCAGTCCGTTTTTTTTTGCCATGCTACCCTCTCAGCAGTACCTGTGTGAATGATAAGTGATACCTACGTATGTGTTTCAGCCAGTTATCATCTTTGCTCTCTGACGCTCTGACCCAATCCCCGCTTTCCTCTTTTTAGTGGAAGGGAACGGCTGTTTCACAGGAGAAATTTTTTTTTTTTTAAGCAAACCAATGCTTCCCTAATGAATTTCTTGTAAATGTGAGGATATGTTGAAAGGTGTAAATTGCTTTGTTTTAGAAAAGTGCTGTAGGTGGAGCCACACAGACGAAAAAAATAAATAAATAAAAAGGATGACTTATTTTTGTCTTCAATGTATATCTGTGTGATTATGACATTTGCAGATGTTTTTGTGGGGAGTGTTTCGTCGTTTATTCACTGTCACACTTTTATGACCAGTAAATATCGATGCCTTCGTCGTGGCATTTTATCATCTCTTCTTCTGTAAAGTTTACATTCTAATAACGGTAATGATCCTGTCTCTGGCAGTCTCTTCTCTTTCTGTCTCTGTATGCCATGGCAGATACAGTGTTTGAATTTGTTTCCACATAATGGACCTTTGCATTCTATTAAAAATCTGATGAATAAAAAATAAGCAAACCGAACGTGTGCTCTGTTTTGTTTTCTTCATGTAAAATTAAAGAGTGCTAGAAATGCACCCTGACAGAAAGCGCTCTATACATAAAGACCGACAGTGATTTTTTATTTAGCTCAGAATTTGAGTTTGGATTGATTTTTATAAAACACTTGTGCCAAAATTTAAGAGCACTTCAGTCGAGATAAAATGTTTTGTTTCCTGTAAAAACAAAAAAAACCCCTGTAACCCAGCAAAGGTCTTTCACTAAAAGCTTGGCAGTTTTTGTTTGTTTTTTTTTAACCACAAAATTTGAAATTAGCATTGCTAATTTGCATACGTTTGAGCTTGTTTAAGTTTCACCTCAAAAACCTTTAAAATGCGCCACTTCTAGCAGTTCTGCTCATCTGCTGCTAACAGAGTGTCAAATCAGCCGTTTGCACTTGAAGGTTTACGTAAGTTGTGCAGAAGCGCAGCTACTGAATTTACATGAGGCGAGCATTTTTTTTTTCCGACAGCGCGCGTTTGAAGTGTTTCCTACCTGCAAATAAAACAATTCCGTGATGGATCACACAAAGCTGATTTTTAAAACCTTTTTGTGAATCTGTGCATTGCAGTATTGAAAGAAAATGTCAATAGTAAAGGAGAATTTATAGCTTCTTTGCAGCAACAGTCACGTTTGAAGCTTTATCTATAGTCAGAGTTATCCATCTAAGCCTCTTCAGGCGGGTTGTTGTGTCAGAAATTTCCTCTAAATTTTTGTTTTTAGTTTAATTAGTAGTGTGTTAGGGTGGCGTGGTGGTTAGCACTGTTATCTGTCAACACGCAGGTCCTAAATTCATGCATGTTCTCTGCTCCTGCAGGGGTTCCCTCCAGATATCCCATCTTTCTCCCACAGTCCAAAGACATGTTTGTTGGTGATTTTTAAATTGGCTGAGTGTGAATGGTTGCCTGGCTGACTGTGACAGTCTGGTGACCTGTCCAGGATGTAGCCTGCCTGCCTCTCACCCCACGACAGCTGGGATGGGCTCCAGCTCCAAAACAAGCCTGAATAAGCAGGCGAAAATGGATGCTTTCAGTTAATTTTCTCTTTAGCTTTTTTCCCCCGCAACTAGTTCTAATTAACTATATACATCAATCAAGCATAACATTAAAGTGGATAACACTGATTCTCTTCATTGTGGTAGTTGCTAGTGGGTGGGTTATGTTAGATGAGCTAGTGTAGCTCAAATTGCTGAAAATGTTAATGCTGATTCTGATGGAAAGGTGTCACAGTGCATCGCAGCTGTGTATGGAGCTGCAGACCAGTCAGGATACCCGTGCTGACCCCGGTCCACTGCCGAAAGCACCAACAGTGAGCATCAGAACTGGATCATGGAGCAATGGAAGAAGGTCTGAATAATGCTCCCTGGCACGAATCAAAAATGGTTCAGGAATGATTTGAGGTGTTGACTCTGCCTCCAAATTCAATTCCACAGATCTCAATCCAGTCGAGCATCTGTGGGATGTGCTGGATAAACAAGTCTGATCCGTTGAGGCCCGACCTCGGAACTTACAGGACTTAAAGGATCTGTTACTAACACATTGGTGCCAGATACCACAGCACACCTTCAGGGGTCTAGTTGCCTCAAAGGGTCAGGGCTGTTTCTGCAGCACAATATTAGGCAGGTGGTCATAATGTTATGCTTAATCAGTGTATATAATATCAACCATTAAATTAACCAGTACATGTCAATATAACAGCATTTTTTTGGTATGTGATTTTAGGTAGACGCCTAACCTGTAGATGTGTGGAGATTAGTGATGGGAAGTTCGGCTCTTTTCAGAGAGCCGGCTCTTTTGGCTCGGCTCCCAAAGAAGAGCCGGCTCTTTC
>JAVDPK010002380.1:206872-219381 GCA_034780415.1 Cichlasoma orientale | reverse complement strand
AGGTGTGTTGGATCAGGGACACATCTAAAACCTGCAGGACACCGGCCCTCGAGGCCTGGAGTTGGGGACCCCTGGTTAGCAGGTCTGTTACATCATGAAGGTTACCCTGGCAATATAGGTATTTTTTTTTGGGGGGGGGCGCTCATTGCTTCATTATGTCAGGACCTGGCTGAGAAGCCATGACAAGCGACACAGAAGGAGGGAAATGATGAGATACTGAGTCAGTGTGGTGAGGTTGTGTGAGTGCGAATTGGTGAAGAGTGAGATGTTGGATAGCACAAAGAAAACACAGATGTACAGCAGAAAAGAGCTCTACTCAGATTGAGTAATGGAGGGAGTTGAGGAAACACTGGGCCCAAGTGTCACCAGTTGTCCTGATGGTCTGCTATTCCCACCTACTGCTTCACAGAAATAGATAACATAGGCGGCACAGACAGGCGAGCAGACCATTGCGGCTGCTAAATAAAAAGCCCTCGCGCAGTCCTTTAGTCCAAATTAAATCCCACTCGTCTGTTTCTGCAGCCAAAAATGTCACTCACTTTTTAAAAAAAAAGTATTATTACTAGAGTTTATTAATAAAAGGAAGGGAAGTACTGCTAGAAAATAATTTTCGCTCAGTCTTTGAAGAGGCACATTACTGACAGGCAGAGGCCTAGCAAGGGGACCGGAGAATCTCCTGTTCCACCACATCCCAAAGGTGCTCTGTTGGATTTAGATGTGGTGACTGTGGAGGCCGTGATGTGAGCTTTGTGACATGCTGCTTGAAGCAGCCGTCAGAGGATGGGTGCACCGTGGTCATAAAGGGATGGACGTGGTCAGCAGCAGTACTCAGGTAGGCTGTGGCATTTAAATGCTGCTCAGCTGGTATTAAGGGGCCCAAAGTGTACCAAGAAAAGAATTCGAGACTCATCAGACCAGATTGTGTTTTTCTTCTATTATCCAATTTTTTTGAATTGAAGCCTTGATTTCCTGTTCGTAGCTGATAGAAGTCACACTCAGAGATGCTCTTCTGTATACCTTAGTTGTAACGAGTGGCTATTCGAGTTACTGTTGCCTTCCTATTAGCTCGAAGCACTCTCCTCTGACCTCTGACAAGACAAGTTAATGCAAAGACAGGCTGAGTAATCATAGAACTGCGAATGACCGAATGTAAGTGTGTAACTTTTGGTACAGGGCGTGTGATTTACAGAGCAACTATGTATTCCGTGGCAGAAAAAGAACACGCCGTTTAATTCCTGCCGGCTTTCAGAATGAAAAACAGCTGCGGCGGGAAAAAGCCGGCCTGGCTGTTTTCTTCTCGAGATTAAAACCTCTGAAGGAGTGACCTGTTGTTGTTATTCTAAGCTGCTTTGAAAGAGGGTGACCATAACAGAAGTTTGCCTACTCAACATTCAAATTGTGTTTTTAAGAAGCAGCTCCAGCCTGGAAGATATGTTTTTCAATTAGACATGGCAGGGGTGCTTTTTATTTCATATGACTTCCCTCTGCGGTTGAGAGATGACACGCGGTTTAAGTTTTTAACTTAACGCGTAGGAACCGAAGGCATAAATGACTATTCATGAGTAACCTTTGTATTGTGTCTGTTAGAGAGCGCGTGCTGAAATGTTAAAGAAGCAGGTGTCATTAAATTATTTTGAATATACGTGTGGAATTTAAAGTTAAGACGGGGACAAAATAAAAAGGGCTGCCAGCATCCGTCCCCTCTGGATGCCAGTTATAATTTCAAGGTGCTGTGCAGCAGTCAGCAGCCACCAAATCAAAGATGGCCCAAGCAATTTATCACTGGTGTTGATGTCCAATTACCACAAGTTGGGATGAGAAATATGCTCTAAGGGCAATTAAGAATCCTGTCTGTGCTGCGAGCTGACTCATGGACTCGCTACGACGTCTTTGTCTTTTAGATCCACGTCCTCTCGCTGTCTTTTTTTTGTCACAAACTATTCATCGTCTCTTCTACTTTCTCTCCCCCATCTGCCTCATTGCTTTTCCTCTCCGAGCTGATGAGATAGCAACCGGGGCCACGTGCTCTGAGAAGAAAAGGAAAGAAAAGAAAGCGACCGTGGGAGATATGAAAAGTGGTTGTCTGTTTGAGTTGTAAGTTAAGCCCTCTGATTTCATCTCCTCTCTGTTTGTAAAGCTGTCATAGTTGAAACTACGCCCAGCGGACGTAACAGCCAGATTACAGAGAACTGTTGTCAGCAAATTGTTTGCTTAGAAATGACGATTATAAAGGGGCCTTCCGCGGCATCTGAGGCAGCCAAATCAGAACTGTGTCAGCACCAATTAAACCATGAAATGTTGCCTTGTTTTGAAGGTATTTGTAAGAGAAAAGCAGCCATCACAGAGGTCCTTTTTCAATCAGGCAAATAATGTTTTTCCTGTGATCTCGCCGTGTGTGTGTGCGCGCGCGCGCGTGCGCGCAGCAACACTGCCGGAAAGACAAAAAAAGAAATCAATGATTTGATGTGAACAAAAAGCAACAGTAGAGGAAATATGTTTTTTTTATGAACCAAAGACGTGTTTTCCTCTCAGGGGTCTGAGGAGAAAATAAATCTTAATAATTCACAAACCGGGTGGGGGGGGGGGGAAGAAAGAAGAGAAATGTAACAGAAGAAAAATAATAGAGATAAATGGAAAGAGTGGAAGGAATTGGGACAAGATGCCAAACACATGAAATAGTTCATGCATCACTCCAGTGATGGATTACTTTTGAATATTAACTTCTTTTAACAAACCGAAATCTAAAATATGCGGTTCCAAGCCCATTTGATTTCATTTAATCTTCTGAATTGTTAATTTACTGTTCATGCCGCCTAATTTTATGCCTCCCCTCTGTGAAAATATTGCACCGCTTCCCTGCCTTTCCTTATCTCAGAGTAACACCCGCTCACGTCCTGCCCTCTGTCCTCCAGTGGTCCGGTTTGTATCCAGTATTCACCTGCTTTAGTCCCTTCAGGCTGGCAGCCATCATCGCACTGGCCAGCTCACATTCAGACAGCTCTTCGTGGATGTATTTATAATTTTAGGCATGGGATCCTCTCTGTAAGGGCTTCTCCTGTCTGTCTGGCAGTTATGAATGACACTTTGTTAACACATCACACAGTGCTACACACATTGCCAAAAGGGATACTGCAGTTATTGGGAGGTAGTAGCAGTGTTAATTAGTGGTTGTTTTTTTTTCTCAGCAGCATCTAAAAGCAGCATTCACTGATTTCAGGACAGGCTGTGCATATAGGGTCAATGAAAACGATTATGAAATGGAGTAAACGATCTTATTTCCAGTGTTTATATATTAAAACAAGATTTCAGAACTGACTTTTCATGCTTGCATTAATTCATCACGTTGTCCTATCTGCTGATAGGCTGACTTTTATTTATATTTCATCATGTTATTGTTTATTTAACAGAAATGACACCAAAATGCGCAAGCAGTGTGTGGATAATTCGTGTGAAAAAGCAGAGATGTTGGGCTGTAATGCACAGCACTGTAAAGAAGCGTGGGCCAAAATTCATCAACAAGGATGTGAGACTGTCAAAGAAGGTGTACTTTCTTTTTCACCGCTCTCTGCTGAAGCCTCTGAAGCTCCGGTCTTGATTCTTTCTTTTTTCCACAGGGAAAAAATGTCGAATTTGGGAAGTCATACTATGACATAGCACCCTTATTCCTCACACAGGCAGACAGCTCGACTCCAAATCAAACTAAATGGATGTTCTCTTATCAACTTGGAGCCACATGTGAACTCTTTCGTGCATGAATTAACTGAATTAACTGCCCGGGAAGCGTTCAGTAGACGAGTGCCCAATTACTTCAGAACCCTTGCAATTTGGGCACTTTGTGTTAAAAGGCCAAAATGAAGTTGAGACACGGCACTTTAATGCACCCATTATTTTATTTCATTTCCACTGTGCTAAGCGACTAAAAATATATCAAATACACTCAAGGCAAGCACAGTTTATCGAACGCCTAAAACAATAAGCTGGTTATAAATCAGGCACTGTTTTATATGAGGCGTGAATCAGCTTTTGAGAGATGTATCAAACCTGCATTTAGCTTTTAGTGGTTTCAGTTACAGCTACAAAGAAATTTGACTTTTAATGTGCATTAGCAGATGGTGTTGTAAAGTGACTCAGCATTTGGGCCATTTACTGCACAGCTTAAAAACGGTGATGGGGAAAAAAAGCATAATAAATTCATGCATAATAATGAAATAACTTTATTTGGCTGGCGGGTGGAAATTCATCACGTTTGCTGTTTATCACGAGTTTAAAAAAATGGCAGCTTTTCACTGTGTAATTCAGTCAAGTGTTACTTTTGTAATTGACCGTCTTCCTGTTTTTGATTTGACGTCATTAGTTGATCTAAGTGGCGGCTTTTGGTATTTGATGCGGTTTAAAGGTCAGGAAGTGTGGATGAATGAATTCCACAACAACTCTCACGTGTGACATAAAAGCTTTTTATTTAAAAAAAAAGAAGGGTTAACACGCCTTCCACACACAAAAAGAAGCCCCGTTTTTCTACATTCACTGTATTTAGAGCATGTCTTGAGCGCGTGCGTGAAGTAAAACATAATGTGCCGTTTTGTTGCCTCGCAGTACACTGTGCTTTTATCAACATAAATTTCCCACCATCAGCGGTGAAATCTACCCTGAACAAGATTTTATTGGGGATGCCGGCCGCTTTATCCCCGAATGATTTCAGGAGCATTCGAGTTACTCTGTACATCATCACATCACACCGCAGATAACGACGGCACACAATTGCAGGAGATTCAAACCACTTCCCTCACTGCAGTTCAGGATTCCGCTGAGCTACCACCACCACCACCACCAACCCAAGTGCTTCTCTTTATTATTATTATTGTGTTCTTTTATCCTACCAGTGCGCCTTCTTTAGATCCAAATGCTGTCTGATTTAAAGTTAGTTTACCTGCAGCGAACAGCTGCCAGTCCAACTGTGCAGCGCAAACTATATATAGGTATTATTTCCTTTGAGCTCCTTTGCGCTATTCATCATCTCATTTTCTGACAATTCAGATGAGAGTGGGAGTCAAATCAGCTTTCTGTGCAACACATGTTGCTTATAAATCCTTATTCAGCGGCTGTGAGAGCTAGAAGAAAGAGCTGTTTGGCATCAGACATGTGACTCACCAAAGCCCCTGAAGTTTCCCTGCCAAGAACCGCAATGAAATGCAAAAAAAAATGGAAGCGCGTTGGTATCAAACTGCTCGGTCAGTCAGCCCGCTACTTTCAAGCGCTGAACTGTTCTAATAAATAATACTTTGATGACTTGTGCATATAATAATAGAGGCACTATTTTTGAAAAATATCAGTATATAATTAGTTACTGATACTAGCTTTACTCCCAGTTGTCATAGGGCGAGAGGCTGGGTACAGGTGCCATCCGGTTGCAGGGCTAACACAGAGAGACAGACAACCATTCACACTCACATTCACACCTGTAGGCAATTTAGAATCACCAATTAACCTAACCCCACTAACTGCATGTCTTTGGGCTGTGGGAGGAAACCGGAGTACCCGCAGGAAACCCACGTTTCTGTATGTGTTTTTTCTGTATAGCTGGAACAAAAATAAAATAATACCAGTCCTGTTTCTAACTTCTAATTGGGAGGACAGCTACAACCTGCATTCAAAGGCACTGACTTCTTTTGATGTAAAGGTCCAAAACTACAGAAAAACTCAGAGGTCAGAAGCTGGTCTGCCTCCTGCGTCTGTCGGAGCGCGCAGACGTGGAAGGGGTTTGCAACACTTTTGAACCCAGGCCAAGGCAACAGGTTCAAGCGCACGCATCCATCCACACACTAAGTGCATAACTTGTATTAAGTTACTAACTTGTCATTCAAGTCTAAATGCCTGTGTACTTTCTTGTTTACTTGCTGTAGAAGCTTTTTTTTACCGGTGAGATGTGCCGTGATTCTCTCTCACTGCGTTAAGCTAATGCATTTAAAAATCATTAAATCGAATTTAAACCGAAATGGAACAAAAGACTATTACTGACGTGTTCCTGGGTTTTGATTTTCCCTGATTTGCATCTTTTCAGGCTCCCTGCAGAGGATTAGGAGACAGCCTGCCACTGTGTGTCTCTGTGTATTAACTGTGCCCCATGTTGCTATTATAGGTACATTATGGTGTTAGATTGTTTTGGTTGGATCATGTAGAATTCTTGTGTAATCTTATGGAAGGATTACATTTTGCACATTGTTTTTCATTTTCCTGTTCCTGTTATTATTCTAAAGGTGTGGATTCTTTTAGTATATGCATATTTTTTATGTATTTTGTCACATAAGAAAAGCTGAACAGCTTTTGTTGTGTGGATTGGGAGAGGCCCCGCCTGCAACTGTGTATGTGTATTAACTGAACTGTGCCGCTCTTATAGAGAAGCGATATGCAAATCCCGATTCCTGGAGTTGCTGGTGTTCTTGAGCCTCTGAGCGACCATCCTACAGCTGTTCAATATGGGACACATTCGTTTTGGAAGCATTCGTTTGGTCAAGTTTTTTTTTTTATGCTCATTAAGGTGCATTGCGGTGTTAGAGCGATCTCTTTTTATACGTGAGCATAAAAAGAGATCACTCTGTTTATACTCGTATATAAAAACGAATGATGTGAAAGAAAAACGTGCAATTATTTGAACAGGGACTCCTTGAGCTTGCAAGTCAAGTTTTCTAAACTGGTGGGTGGGCGGAGCCTGTCCCAGCTGCCATAGGGTGAGTACCCCCTGGACAGGTCGCCAGCCTGTCGCAGAGCTGTTTCTATCATATGGCCACAATTTACTGCTTTAATTGATTCCCTAGGCAAATTTGTCGTGTATCGTGTCGAAGCACTTTGATGCCTAAATTTGCATATTTACGGGAATCCCCCCCCCCCCCCGCCGAAATCATTGCCATTTCTTAATGCTGTCATGGTTGTTGCTAATCTTTATCAATTAAACGTCTTAATTAAACTAGCTTAGAAAAGGTGGATATGGGAATCAAATGCACGATGCTCACGGGAGGTGTTGTTTGCCTTTTCAATCTCATCAACAAGCCATCTGTGAACTTTTCTCTTCCTCAAGCTAACACCCATAAAGTTAATAAACTAACAGGCATTACACTTAGCCCATGGGATCTACTCCGTGGTTAATGATCCCACCAGGCAGGTACTAGCCACATTTGGCCACAGGACTCTGCAGCCACAGGACTCTGCAGCTTGTCTTAATCTTTATCCTTCATCATATCTGCTGCTCACAGAGGAGGATTTATTAATAAACCCCCTTTTATTATTGTTATTTTTTTTTTCGGAAGCGACTCTCTTGTACTGGCTCATTATTCTGAAATAAAGTGAATTTACAGTTTGGAATACACAAAGGAGGGAGCGAAGAAGCAGGTTAAGCCTTAGAATAATCCTTAAAAATACTGTGCGATCACAACCTTCTCGAAGAATTACTGCTTTGCGGAAGGCACTCCGGAGAGCCAGAATTTAAGTTTAATTAGGTAGACATTGTCCAGAATATATAGATTTACATGTAATTCCTTTTCAGGTTTCAGCGTAATCCTGCTTCTTAACATTTCACCACCCCAAAGTATTTTTTTTTTTCCTTGTAAGCTCCTATTACAACAGTGGGTCCATTCCATTGTAGGTCCCAGATAGTGATGAAGTTACTGTGAGTGGACACAGAAATGGGGATTTGTCTAATTTAATTAAACCTGTTGAGCTATCTGAGGCTTGCTTTTGTGCATTATATTCAAATGTGATCACGAGTGCAGAGCAAAGAATTAGGTCTGTGCCTCCAGTTCAGAAAAAGTCGAGGCAAAGCGGCAAAATGCTAATTTGTCAAACCAACATTTCTGCGTGTCTTAGTATCCCTAACAAAGAGAAGGTTTATCACAGCTGCACAGTATGCTGCTGACATTTCAACTCATGTAGTCAGTCGGTAAACTGAGCCCTCGGGATGCCCTTCACCACGAAAGGCCGTTAACAGGCCAACAACAGCACAGTGTCAAAACAACTTCAAAGGGCTGCGTTGGTGTGAATGCTGCTGTGGGCATGTTTTTGATGAAACTATAGGGCCAATTTGAAGACCTTTTAGATGTAAATACTCAGTTGTATTAGAAATGTTATAGCAAATAACCTGACAGGAAAGGCTTTGCTGTTTGCTGAGAAGGCCCTCAGAGGATCTGAGCGGCAGCAACGATTCTCCCTGAAGAGCTAATCATCGCCTCGTCAATAAACGCTGCTGTGAAAAGTTATCCCACCTAAAAGTTGGCTTTTGTTTCAAACTAAGCCGCTCCCTGTGCCTGGGTGGGCTTTCTCCGAGAGCACTGGCTTCTCCTGCCATCAAGCTCGGGAGGGTTGGGTGTACAAGTGAGGCTTTTCAGCCTTCTAGCTCCTTTGCTGTTGCTTCTCTGCTGTCACAATCAGGTTAGAGGTCCATTATAAGAGCAGAAAAAAACACTCTAATGATATTGTAATAGCAGCAAAACCCTTGAAACAAAGAAAAACGATAGCTTTTTTCATGTGTGGGCAGAATGTGTTGCTCTTGTCGCTCATCTCCCTATAGAGTGGGTCATTTAGGTTTAAGTTAGGTCTAAGAGGCTAAATATGGCCCAAAACTATCACATATAAGAAGTACTTCTGGCTTACTCCTATTTATTTGAGACAACCAGACTTATACGCAGTCAAGACCAAGTGTGGCCCTTAAGATGAGGCTGAGGGGCCTCTGATCTAATTTTTAAACCACATGTGGCAAGCTAAGGGGAGAGCTGTCCTGTGGTCATGCGCATAGCCTATGGACAGCAGAATTAAATTTGTAAACCGTTTAGCAAAGTGTTTACTGAGGTCAGAAATCAAGTGAGAAATAGGGGTCATTTTCCTCTAGATGTCTATATGAAGGGCTTCTCTTTGCAGCCAGAGGAGTCTCCCCCTCCTGTCCTTTAAAATGAATGCAGGTTGCCTTCAGTTTGCAGGCAACTGAAGGCTACAGTCATCTTTATGATGGCAACTTGAGTTACAATCCAATATCGCTGCCTACTATGTTGGAACGTCACCCAGACAGCGACTGACACTGGATTGTTAGCGGATGTGCATTATTAAGATGATCTCCATCTCTTCCACATCAGGAAATGTTCCTCATTAAAATCTTAACTGTTCTAAAATTTAAAGGACGGAAAAGCTCAGCGCTACATGGCACACCGCACTTTCTCTCTTGCACACACAGTTGCCTGGCCAACACAGCACTTCCAAACTACCAGGTCCAGGTGAGGAGCGGGGAGGGCGCACCCACCCACCCTGCATCATTTGGATGTGAATTTAAAGAGAAGGGAACTCCGGGGTCCTCACTAAACAATTTAGCGTTGATCCGCGCAGACGCACCGATCCACAGTACAGTAGTCTATCACTGCACGAGTGTGACACCAGCACACATGCCGACGAGCTGTTTGAACATTATATAATCCATCAGTGCAGTTTGACTGCGACAGGTGTGGGTTCTGCTTATTATGAACACACTGAAGGTCCTCGGTGGGTGAGCCAATAAAACGTTCTGAGAAGAAGTGCTGAAAAAGGGAAGCCTTATTCATACAAATCATATGCCGGCTCCAGGTTTTGGGAGACTGCAGTGCAATTTAAAAAGAGGCCTCCGAGGACGCTGAGCAATAATTTGCTCACAGATTAATCATGTATCCAATAGGGCAACGATTCCTCTGAGGCTCAGAGAGGCAATAATAATCCAGATAATAATTATCAGATTGCGCTGCTATTTAGACTCTCCAAACATCATTCAGACCTTTTGTCAAACATCTTTGTGTATTTATTCTGCATGTGAGCGTGTGTGTGCGCGTCGTGCGCTTGTATGTGTGCCAGGACATATTCCTTTGGACATGTTATTTCCTAGTGGTGTTTCAGCAGCCGCCCGTTTCTGTAAATGTGACTCATGTTGTTCTGTACTTGCACTCAAAAGGAGACACTTCTGTTGTTTGTTTTTCTTCCCCCAGCTCAAGGTCTCCTTGCTTTTGTGTGTCCGCGTTCGTTCTGTACCCCTAGTTGGTAGACACTGGACCGCTAGATTGATTTAAAGCAAAGTTAAACGTGCCTTTTAATAATAAATGCTGCGGCGAACAAACGGTTGAAATGAAAGAGATTCTCGACTGAAAAGAACGTTTTCATACCATCAAACTGAGAACGCTATTCAGAACGAGCGCTAGTTGGTTGGTGAATGAAAAGAAAAAATCAACATCGCTGTATTGATTTTGCTTTTGCTGAGAGGACTGATGCTGACAGCTTTTTTTTTTTTAAATACACTTAACTAGGATAGATTTATGTTTTCACAAAGCCCGGAAAAGTTGATTTTTCAGTGTCCCTGTACCGAGCAACAATAGAAAATATTTTTCCTTTTAAACCAAAGCAATCGGTCTCCTCAGTTTCCAAACACAGAGTGTTATTACGATAAAAGAGGAGCTGATGAAACACAGTGGTAAACATCCCCAAACTTTCTGAAATCGTGTTACTGGCACGAAATTCAAAAATGAGCACATATATCTTGTTTAAAAAATAATAAAAGGTCTCCGTTTCAGCGTTTGATGGTTTGTACAGTTTTCAGAGATTTGAAAATGATTGCATTTTTTTTTCTAAATTACATTTCATACAGCACTTTTTTGGAAAACGTTCTTTTTTTTTTTGCACAATAGATGCAAAATCATTTAAAATATTTTTTAGGCTTGCTGTTGCTGTCTAGAAAAACTATTTAAAAAGTGGATTTGCATCTGCATGCAGTATATCTTTATTTAGAATTGCTTCTTTTCCAGTGATGCGGTGCTGGCGCAAAGCCAGTTCTGCCTTTTGAAAACCACTTGTTTACAAGTTTGACAACCAACTGTGACACAAGGCAGGCAGAATCTGGAGACTATATGGGCTAAACATCTGTGATTGTACTGCAGGTAGCCCCTCCCTTAGCCACTCGCATCAGCACTTCTGAATATGTTACCAAAAATGTTTTTGTCTTCTCGATATTCTCAATGTTCTGGTTCTTTAACACCTTCTTAAACCAGGGGAGAGCCAAATTATGAGCGTGTCTCACTTGTATTCCAAGATAGGCTTAGGTAGAATTGAGGGGGTAGCTGGGGACCCTTACTGGATTCATGCCTTGACTGGAATTTGAATCCCGACCTATTGTTCCAAAGATGGCACTGTTATCACTACACTATGCACTACTGTGTATATAGTAGATGCAAATGTATAGTATTTTCTTTAAAATAGAGGAAGGGTTCGAGTTATGAAGTACTATGGAGTGGAAAGGATGCGTAATTATTATTACCACATCCACTTTTTCATTTTAGTTGAGCACTAAACAGCTGGTTTTTTCCCAATACTTTTGCATTATTGAAAGGTAAAAGCTGCTTAGTTGAAATGCACAGTGTGGGTTTCCATGACATTTATAAGACAGGCATAATTATGCACCGTGTGTATAATTTAACACAGTATAGCCTCAACAATCTAAATGGCTGCACCTGTACAGGCATCCAGGCTTGAGAACACAAATGAACCTGTGTTTGATTAGAGAGCTGTAAGCGCTCCATGTTGAATCCTGAAAGGCGAGCTGAAAGGGAACGAGGACTGAGAGGAGGCGGAGACAGTTGGAGCGCAAAAGAGACCATTCCCCGCAAATGCACGGATATACACACTCGTGCAAAGAATAAACAGTGCGTGTTCCCCTCTGCTGTCCTCTTCTTTAGCACCTTGTTAGAGGAAGCCCTCCACTGAAGTGACATCACGCACCAGAGGGTGCGAGAATCTCGTTACTAGAGCACGATGGCCGCTTCTTTCCCCGAGCCTCGGGGTGCTTTCAGTACACTGGCAAGCCAAGCATATACAAGTACAGTTCATGGCACTCATGCATACACATTAGAAAAGCACGATGACATTGCAGCATAGCATTTACAGTCTCGTCCTGCCCTCCAGCTTCCAACCACTGTCACCGACATGTTCAGTACTGCACCATATGTGCATATATGCATGCCTCCTCGCACCCCAGTCCACCACGCACACTCTGTATCTAGCATCTTGCCCTCCACATATGCTCAAGCACCAAGCCAACACTTCCATTGAGTGCTAATGTTTTAAGCTTACATGTGCTTGCTGTAAGCCACCCAAGGAATATAGTGTTATCAAGTGCCATGTGGATCCCACTCTGTGCCTGCTGTGGTAGTTTGCAAGTTTTCTCTTGTACCTCCTACTGCTCTGGGGGTGGCCTCTGCCTAGGAACACTCCCTGCTCCATCCAAAAAAGAAGAAGAAGAAGAAAAAAACCACCCTTCCTTTTCTCCCCAGAGGCTTGTGTGCAAGTTCTTGTTGTGCTGTGCCAGCTTTATGCCACACTAATGCCCTGCAACTCTGGAGATGGCGCTTGCAGCGGCAGGTGGCAGCTGGGGACATCACAGGCCAACAGGACAAGACTCAGCTGTACATCTGCATCTGAAGGAGAAAGGGCACTCTTTTGAGGATGACAATGTTCATATT
>JAVDPK010002380.1:187010-206772 GCA_034780415.1 Cichlasoma orientale | reverse complement strand
AAAAAGAAGTCCAGTCGCCTTTTTTCAAGCTCCAGAGACTACTATGACCTGGATAACTGAGAATCTACACAGACACAGGCCTCTGAGTGAGCCTCTTAGTTGGAAGACTGCATGTAGAAATGCAGCGCGCCGACATGCTATGATTATATAACGGGTTCTACGCAACACTTGTCAGCAGAAATGCTCTGATTCATGCTGTTCATCTGTGATATTCCACAAAGGAGTGAAACCTAAGTGCAGCAGGTTTGCGGCTTAGAGTTGTTTGTTTTTTTTTATGTATTAAAGCCTAAATTCCTGTATCACCACCTGCAGTTAAATGCCTTTCAGTTTGCGCGCATGTGCTAATCTCCAGACTTAAACTGACTGGGAAACAAAACTTCAACTTTCCTTAGCGTTTCCCATACGAGCACACTAATATGAAAACATGCTGTCCATTTGTTTGAAATTGAAGTTGCTGTCTACTGTGAAAGCCTCCAGAACTCATTACTCAGCCCTGAATTTGACAAAGAGCATATTAGATTTATTGTATTTATCTTGTCATGGTGGTTTCCTTGTAATTTCACCGTGCTCTAACACGACCAGCCACACTGTCTGAATGCATGATGAAATACCAGAGGCTATTATCACTGACAGACTGAGACCCAGGTACTAGGCACCAACAGGGGACGTGTATTAAATTTATCATTTGCACATTTCCTTGATACTTTCAGCCAAATCAAATCGGTCCAGAATTTCTCTAAATAAGCACAGCTGGTGTCATGTTTTATTGAATTTTGTGAGGCTGCAATAATCCCCTTCTTCATCCACTTTTAATTCTTGGCCGCCATAGCAACAGACTGCTGTCAGGTGTGCACTGACATGTACACTCCACCCATGGCAATCACGCATTTACATAAATAGCCATTCCACCAGCTTATCTGTTTCCCTGGTAACACCAGGTGATTCTCCAAGGCAACCTCCACCCACAGAGCAGGTCTGCTGCATTTCTCTGTTCCTGAAAGTGAAGTTTAAAACTGCTGGTTCTGATAGCAAATTAATGAGAAATGCAGTTCCAAGAATACACAGTACAATGTCTGATATTTTGCAAGGCGTCCCCATTTCTTAGAATCTTCGTGTGCAACAGAAATCCAAACCAATTTACACTGTAAATAAATGCTGTAAAAAAATATAGCAATGCCCACAAGCCAGTGTACTCCCAAACCCGGATAAATGGTGAGGGTTGCATCAAGAAGGACATCAAATCTTTGCCAAATCAAAAATGCAGATCATCAAGAATGAGATTTCCATATCGGATCAGTCAAGGTCCTGGTTAACAGTGACTGCAGCCAGTGCTGTTGACCAGCAGGGTGGTTGTGGCCACTCAGGAAGAGGAGCGGGGCAAGGCATGTTTGCAGGCAAGCTAGAGAGAAGGGAAAAGTAGGAGTGGAGGTGAGACGATGGACTTTAAATGTAGGGATGGATGTAACGAAGGAGGTCATGCAGAGGGTTGGCGTGACAGAAGAGGATGCAAGGGATCGGGTGGAGGCAGATGATCCCCTGCGGTGGCCCCCAAATATAGCAGCAGAAAGATGAATGAGAAGATTGCGCTTCTCTTTGGGAATACAGTAGAATACTGTAAACCGTGATTAACAGAAATTCCACTATACAATCTGATAGCACTTTTTCTTTTTCACTTACATCAGAAATGATTCTCACTGTTTTGCTTGAGCAAACCTCATTTAGCGCACAGTCAGCTGAAGAAGGACAGCTCCCTGCTGGCTAGCGCAAAGACTTACAGGAATGTAAATCCATCCATCCAGCTCTCCATTTTTTCCCGCTTGTCCACTTCAGGGTCACGGGGGGGGTGGCTGGAGCGAGAGGGAGAGGGAGAGAGAGGGAGGGATGTACATGTTCAGACAAAGAAGAAGAAGAGGTTTAAGCTCTGACTGTTGTGAATGTGCGATGTGGTTATCGGTGTTTGTGCGGCCACCATCACCGAGGTTCGTATGCCAATTAGTCACATCTGGCTGGCATTCTTCAGGCTGCTTGTTAAAATGCTGCAAACAGCAGGATCCTCTAACCGTGTGGTGCACGGGGCGTGCACCTGAAGCTGATATCTTGCCACAGGCCACAAAAGAGAAGCAACTGAATTCAGGATGTATGTTCGAGGACCTGTAACGGGCGGGCGTTTAACACAAATATGCAGAAACACATTTCACCACAATGGAGATTACAATAGAAACGCTAAAATAAGAGCATAATGGCAACTAAATAGCTGGCAGTAGTTGGCAGGGAAACATCACTCACGACTGAAGGGTATTTTTGTTGAGCCGAGAGTTGGTGTTAAAAGTGGAGTAGTCGCTTGACATCCGCGACAGAGCCAAGAAGTAAACATCACAACAAAATGAGTAAGAAGATAATAACATCTATCAGTTGATGGGATAACTAACGAGCTGCTAAAAGAACCGGTTGTGATTAAATGTTTGTTTTGTGCCGTTTAACCAGTTAAAGAAGTGATATTTGGCACATTTGTTGCTCTAGAAAATAAGTGAGTGGATATGCGACGCTTAATGTATGAAAGAATAAACTTGGCTTTGCTTTCAGAGAGACATCAAATGAAAGAAGTTCAGCTGCGTTCAGTTTCGGCAAATATGGGCACTCATTTGTTGGGGGGGAATTTGTGCTCTAGTGCTGCCACAACATTTGACCTCTACTTTTAAGTGAAAAACAACAACGACAAAAAAACTACAGTGTGTATTAGCATTGCAGGCCATGCCTTGTACTCCAGCAGTGACTGTTCATGAACTGCAATGCCCCGGGGGTTTTGAATCTCCAGTCTCTAGCTGCATATAAAAGCTGCTGTAAATCACTACATTATTGGTTTTATGACAGACAGCTGACACTAATGCCGCTGCCCCCACCGTCCCTTTTCAGCAGAGAAAACTCTAAATTTGGCGCCTGCACAAACACATCCAGCTACCATCCCCTCAGTTCTCATAATAGTTTAGGCATTTGTTTGTGAAGGTAAAATATATCCTGCCCTCTCTCTGGCCTCAGCTTTGATGGGAATGGATATAGAGCTGGGTGCGATAATGCCCCAGCACAGTTTGAGGTAATGGGACAAGAACGATGAGCATAGGTGCCTGCCTTACAGCTAACGGTCTCGGAGTTTATCATGCATTTCAATGGCTGAGAAGAGAGAAGATTAGGAGTTCAAACACAAATTAAAATTAAATTAAATCAGCGTATATCATTCCCCCCCCCCCCCCCTCTCTTGTCACTACTTCTAAGTCATGTCTGCCTGGAGGGCGAAAGAGGTTTACCTTAATTCCAAAAGCACACAAAAGCCATTTTGTTCTTCTCTTACTGGAACAACACGATCAACAGGTTTGTGTGGGCAAGTGATTACAAAGAAGGGTTTTTTTGGATAAAGTGCCTATATTGCTGTCTCCAGCTGAACACTAAGCATTATGATTACCGCCCCAAAATGTGGCCAGACAAGGTGTTTGTGTTATTGTTTGTCAGAGAAACACAATTACGTCTACCTTAGGAGCAGCGCTGTCTTTCACGCCTTAGAGTATCCTTGGATCTTTGCCTTTTGATTTCTGACATTAAAACTGTCCCCTTGCCATTTGTTATGCATATATTAGCCTTTACATGATTGATTGAATTAATTCATTATTTCTGCTGTTTTTAATTTGCTCAGAAAGAAAGAAAGAAAGAAAGAAAGAAAACTGCCTGTAGGTTGGGGCTGAATAGGAATTACCCGCTGGAGCATAGCTAATTACCAAGCATTAGCATATGCAAATGAGAGCTGTTATCTTGTATACAAAATGTTGCTTATGGTAAACACTGGCTAATCACTTTAGCAAGTTAGCTGTTTAAATGCTGGTAATTGCATGTTGTTTAAAGAGATGGGCTTCAGTCACTGAGAATCACGGCAGGAGCAAGAATGTGAGCTATTCCTCTTTTGCGTCCACTTGCTGATTCACCTTGGAAATGGCACTTGGTACTGTAGATTATTTGATGAAAAGATTGAAAAAAAAAGGAATAAAAGATGTGCTGTGCCTTAAGTGAGAAACATTGGTTTTCGCTGTTAAAGTGGTGTCAAGGAAGTTCGATCACTTTTATGTAAGTGCACCTCATCGTGACGCACACAGTAGACCTTATGAAAGATTTGTGTCATGCTGCTGTAAGAGCACTGGGAAAAGAAAAAGAAAATAACAGAATGTTAGCAGAAGTTCAACGTGGTAACTGCAAATTTCACACATGAATTGCGCCTTAGTACACTATAACACAAGAGCACGTTAATTGGACAGTTGATGATCATTTTCTACATTTTTGTCATTGATCTACAAAACACTAGAAAATAATGATGAGTTCGGTCTAACAAAACTCTATTACATTTTTATTTTATTTTTTTATCTTTTAACCTTTTTTGTGTTTACAATTATGTTAAAAGAGAAAAACAACACTTTCTTTTTGAGAAAATGCATGAACAGAGCCATTGTGGGAAGTGGTGCAAGCATCACTTCCACTCAAGATGGTCATTAAATTAAGGCCTGCCTGTCAAAATAAAGTCCATCAGTGGCTCAGGTTGTAAAAGGACAGAAGAGACTCTTCATCATTTATGTAATTACTGTCTATCTGCCACCACGCTCTCATGCCCCATAAGTCAAAAAGCATTGCGGCTCTTTCTTAAAAATGTCCTGTCAGGTCTCAATAAAACCGCAATGAACATTTAGTAACTAAGACCTACAGTCGTGTGGAAAAGAAAGTTGTCGCAGGTTTCTATGCAGTCCTGTAAAAAAAAAAACTAAGTACACATGGTTGTGGTGGAATTTTAGCCCACTCTTCTCTATAAGGTTGCTTCAGTTCATGTTATGCACAGCTCTCTGAAGGTCCTGCCACAGTATTTCCATTGGGTTGAAGTCTGGACTTTGACAAGGTCAACACAACACCTTGATTATTTTTTTTTCCAGCTATTCTGGTAGAGATTTGCTGTTGTGCTTGGGCTCGTTGTCCTGTTGCAGCTGTCGAACAGATGACCTCACATTTGACTCTAGAATGCCCACCTCTTGTTGCTGCAACAATTACCCCTCCACCACTACGCTTGACAGTTGTTATGTGGTGTTGTGTGGTGTTCAACTATCCAGAGGACATTGTTCCAGAAGTCTTGTGGTTTGTTCAGATGCAACTTTGCAAAACTAAACCATGCTGCTATGTTCTGTTAGCGAGAAGAAGCTTTCTCCTGACAACCCTTCCAAACAAGCCATACTTGTTCAGTCTCTTTCTGATGTTATGAACTCTAACATTTAACATGCTAAATGAGTCCTGTAGAGTCTGAGATGTAGCTCTTGGTTTTTTTTGCAGCATTGCACAATCTGACATTAGCATGAATGTTCTTTGATATCCACGTCTGGAAGATTGGGGCATTGTGTTAACACACTTGAATGCTCCAGAGCAGACATTTGCTGATGATCAATTAGCAGCACCTGGCTGCTACTTACCATGTGAACGTACGTATGCACGTGTCTTCAGATTTGATTGCGATACTAATGACAGATACCACTGACCGCAATATTTTACTATAGAGAATAGAACATACTGTAAAGGAAGTGGCATGCATTTTCATTGTTATGCAGATGACACCCAGCTTTATCTATCCATGAAGCTAGATGACAAACAACTATTAATTAAACTACTGGCATATCTTAAAGACATAGAGGCCTGGATGACCTCTAATTTCCTACTTCTAAATTCAGATGAAACTTAAGTTATTGTACTCGGTCATTAATCTTAGTAACATGAAATCTAACCACATACTTCCTTTAGATGGGATTACCTTGGCCTCTAGTAACACTGTGGAATCTTGGAGTCCTTTTCCCATGATGCACTGAGCGTTTCTTCTTCACTCACCTCACCTCACCTTTTTCACTCTCCATGTGTTTATACACCACTCTGCATTTAATTATTAGCAATTAATTTTAAACTCTGACACTCTCCCATTGGTGTCTTTTGTTCTGTCTCTCTCTGCTCTCTTCTCTTTCCCCTTGCCCCCAACCAGTCGCAGCAGATGGCTGCCCCTCCTTGAGCCTGATTCTGCCGGAGGTTCTTCCTCTTAAAAGGGAGATTTTCCTTCCCACTGTTGCCAAGTGCTTGCTCATAGGGGGCTGTCTAATTGTTGGAGCTTTCTCTCCAAAACTGTAGGGTCTTTACCTTACAATATAAAGTGCCTTGAGGTGAAAGCCATTGTGATTTGATGCCATATAAATAAAACCGAATTGATCTGAATTGAATTGAACTTAAAGAAATACAGAGAAATGTCATAAAAGAAAGCAGTCCTGGGTTATTGGTGCAGAGGTCTGCAATAAACAGGATCCTCTAGCTAAAGAGTCTCTGTCCTCAGGGGTTTGAGCTCAGTGAATGACAGTAGACAGAGAAAAGCCCACGGGCAAACTCTCCAGTCTGGAGATGGCCAGAGTTTTACACCACACACACAAAATGTACAATGTCCACAGGGTGATTTAAAAGATAAACTTTCCCTCTTATGTGCACAGTCACACACATAGAAGTTGCGTATGTGTGTTTGTTGTGTGTGTGTATGCAAGAAACTCACATAGAGAGAGTAAATGCTCATGCACATGTCTCTCTGAGTCACCCTGCGGACCTCTTACAGAAAAGATACAATCATTTCATCATGTCGCAGTGAACACCCACCTTATCTCTCGCTGTAGGGAACAGGGTGTGAGTCAAACCCACCAAAAAGACCATTTTGCTCTCTAAACGCACTCATTTGACGATACAGAAAATCTATGGCAATAATTCAGCCCTCTGCGGGGTTGGACTTTAACACTAATTGTGAGCAAGTGGCTCATACTTTTTGTGGAGTGAAGCGTAATTAGAATGTGCATGTTTCATCTCTGTTCCTGTCGAAGAGCACAGCTGGTATGGCTTTTAGTTCACAATGCAGCCTGTGTTTCAGTTTGTAAAGACTGAATACTAGCTGGCTCCCTCTCAGTTTATTGCTAAAAAGACAATGCTGACAACAGAGTTTTTGCCAGTTTCTGTGCTTTTTAAGGAGACAGACTGGTATTTATATAATGGTTTTCTAGTCTTACTGACTATTGACTACTCCAGACTCAATTTTATATTATTATCCACATTCACTCATTCATGCACACAAGAATACAGTGCGTTATTCCTCATACAGCACTTTGTGTCAGCTGTGGTTGTTTTTAAAGTGCTTTATGAATAAAGATGGTATGGTATATACAGTGTTTTATCTCTCACACAAAGGGAGATGCATCAAAAATAACTGACACTACTTCCTGAATTCACATCCAAATAACGAATGAATAGGCAGACTAAGCAACCTTTATACTAATCGTGATCCTCAAAAACCAATAGCAATTCAGAATAAGGTCACTAGTTTGGATTTGAACAGGAAAATAGAGGAAAATTAGATTGAGAGACAACTTGACAGCTATTTTTATAAATTAAAGAGTTTTTCTGAGTAACAAAAATTTCTCTTCTGGTTTTAAAATGTTAAACTTTGCTGTCTGATACACAAAATGAAGACACTAGAGTCCCTTTCTATGCAACTGGGCACTGGACTTTCTTAAAAACAAAAGACAGACTGTCAGAACCAACGACATCACTTCCTCCCCCGTCATCCTCAACACTGACTCTCCTTGGGTATTTGTTTTGAGCCCCCTGCTGTACACTCTGCTAACTTAAGACTGCTCAGCCACAATCCCGAGCACCCACACTGCCAAGTTTGCAGATGACACAGCAGTGGTGGGACTGATTTCCAGCAATCATGAAGTAGGTGCAGGCTAGAGGTAGAACATCTGGAGGGTTGGTGCAGAGCAAACAACATTGCATCAATGTGGAGAAAAAAAAGGAGGTGATCGTGGACTTTGGGAAAGACTTTGAGAGCTCTCCTGCCCCATCTACATCAGAGGAGCAGCTATCAGGGTCATTTCCAACCCCAAATGTAACACCAACTCCAGCAGCCTAATAAAGAAAGCCCACCAAACAGCTGTACCTACTGAGGAGGCTCAAGTGGGGCAGCATGGGTACCGCAGTCCTCACGTCTTTTTATAGGTGTGCAGTGGAGAGCATCCTCACATCATGTGTCACTGTGGGGTACTGTGGTGTACACAAACTGCCTGCTGCAGACAGAAAGACTAGACTCTGCAACACAACAGCCTCACATCAATTGAAGATATCTACATCGGCAGATGCAGTGACAGGGCTGCCAGTGTCATGAAGGACTCTTCCAGCCCCACTCATGGGCTGTTTACCTCCCTCTCCTCAGGAAGAAGAGTGTGCAACCAGAACATCGAGGCTTGAGAAACAGCTTCTTCCTGGAAGAGGTCAGACCTATAAACTCTTAGATTATATTAATCAACACTCTCACGCAGTCTAACTCTCACTGCACCTTAAATTGCATTCTTTATTTATATCCTTGCCTTGTCCTTGCTATCCTGTTGCTTATCTAAATCTAGCTTTTATTTATTTATTTTTTAATTGTATTACTGATTTTGTCTTTTTGTTTGTTATAGTGCCCCATTACTTTGTCCCTTCTCATGCCACCTAATGTATTGGAATGACAAGCAACGTCTTGAATCTATATGATAGAAAAGTGAATATATTTGGGTTTGTGGCTGATAATGATGCTAAACATAGAATTTAAAGATACCAGTTTAGCCTGGCGATATAAAAACAAAACAAAACAATTTCATGAGTTTGTGGATAGCAGTGTTAAATCTTGTGAGTGAGACACAGTTGAGCAGCAGTGTTTATTGGTAAGGCAGCGCAAGCAGACTAAAGAAAAAGATGAATGAAAGAGTTGGACTAATAAACCAATAGGTTGTGTGGGTTATCTGTGTCACACCCATATAAGCTGATCATACAATCTACCTTCAAGAACACGACATCAATTTTAGCTGAGTGAAGTTTTTAAGCCAATCAAACTCCAGACCATATAAATGCTAATTACCTGTGGATAGAGATCTGGACCGCAAACTAACATGGAGCACTGAGTCCATCATTATCCTGCAAATACAGAAAGCTCTTTGTTGGAACTCCGGATTTATTTTCTTTCTCAAGCTGACCTCAAGCTGGCTGTTAACCACTATAAAACTAGAGGGATCTAAAAGTCTGCTTGCCACAAGATAAAAAAAATATACTTCCACAACTCATGCCAAAGTTACTAAAGCACTGCAGACCCACTGTTGGCAGTAAGAATGACTAAAGCTTTAAATATAGCATTCAAATTTATACTTTATATGATTATGTACTTACTTTCACTGGAATCACTAATGGCTCAGTCACAAAGTGACTAAGGCTAATAAAAACTGGTGATTGCATTGATCCCCCCCTCTCCCCCCGCAATCACTCTCACACAGATTAGCAAAGGTTTGCAAATAACTGATTTATAACTAATTATTAGTTATTAATTATTAGTTACTAATAATAACTAATGCTGACCGATTGCCAGCACACTGCAGTCAGTCTGCACCAATAACCGCAAAACGTCTGCATATATTATTACATAAATCCTATATAAATGCAATGTTGCCAAGCACCTACATATTGCAGTTAAATTGCCATCCTGCACCAACTACATCACTATTTGTGGAGGAACTTTCAAAGATAGATTTTTTTTAAGCCTTTATTGCTGGTGAAGCAGATAGAAAAGGAGGGAGAGAGAGCAGAGGAAACAACATGCAAGAAGTGGCCAGGGAATTGAATCCTGGCTTCTGTGGTGGCAGCGCCTAAGAGTTGTGGGGTTTTTTTTGTGTTTTTTTTTTTGCTAATTTATCACAGTTAATCACTGCATTATCGCAGACTGCAATTGCAACTTTTGCAGCACAGAAGTTAACCCAGCATGCCGTCCAATCATGAGGCTGGATTTTAACTTCCCTTCTGCTCACGCACTTCAGGGTAAAAAAAAAAAAATCTTCATCCTCCTGCAATTGCCAACTTGACCCCAACACTTATTGCTGTCTTGACACACTAACATCACTTTGAAGATGGCAGCTGATCTTCATCTTCAAAGCAACCATTTCACAGGCAATGAGATTCTAAGTTCACTGCACCCAGTCAATTCTGTTTGTAGCATAATGCACACCATGCATGTGTGCAGTGATGCATAACTGGAGTAACATGTTACCTCAGCACGTTCTTTTGTTTGGAATATAAAGATGAGAGACTGCATAATTGGTCTGACCAGCAACAGGCTCCATGGCAGGAAAAAAAAATAAGACTCAGTGCTGGACGCACTTTGAATTAAATTCTAGCTGCCAGAAAAAGAATATAGTTCATCAGGATAAAAAGGCAGACATGAAGCATAATTATATGTCTTCCAAACCTTCTGTTAAATTATCTCTCGTGGCACAGCATTGCTAATGGTGTGGTCACAATATACACCATTAGGGTGAAATACACCATTATGTAAAAGCATGGCTTATCTTTAGGTCTTTTAGTGCGTAAAAGGTCCCATTTGCTGAAGCCCAAAGAAGCACTTTACAGAATCATTATTTTCCAGAAACGCTAAAATGGTTCGCTCTGAATGTGTAATGAGGGCTGCAGATCCAGCTGAAGGAAAAAGAAACCACAGATCAATGGATTTTCTCCATGTTGCGTATTGTTGGCGAATGCAGTCTATAAAGGTTGTCGCTCTTGAAACTTTGTGTTTCCCATCCAAAGCGAAGGTCAGCACAGGTGCGTGGGCAGTTCAGATCTCAATGCCAGGCTGCTCCTAGGCCACCAGCCAACGTGGCGTAACCAGCCATATCGGATATTTCCATGTTTCCAACATTTAGTGTTCCAGTGTGAAAATGATCTGCTGCTGGGGTACATCTGCCGTCTGCGATGATGGAAGTCAGCGTCCTACTTCCATCTATATTTCTTTTACCATACCTCTAACCGCCTCCACTTCCCTCTTTTCTCCTCTCCCTCACTTTCCTCTCTCCACCGTCTCTGAGGGATGAAGAGTCATCAGCAGGTAATGAATGCAGTGCATGTGTGATTTCAACGAGTGTCTGTAGGGCTAACCGAATGAGAAACCAGGGAGTGGACATTTTTCTGACTGCTCCTAGTCTGTGCTCAGGGGAAGATGAGGGAATTTCGGTTATTTTGGCTCTGCTCTGAAGGAGAGACGTAGTAATTGGCTCCCCTCGGAGACTGACTAGCGTCAGAGCAAAATGTGCCCAATTTGCTGTGGCCGGTTCATTCCACATAACCACATATACCATGTATAATAGATGTGCATCTCTCTCTCTCTCTCTCTCTCTCTCTCTGTGTCTTCAGGGAGGATGAAGATGCTCTGATTTTCACCCTATAGTGTGTGAACAGAAGGGAAGTGAAAATCTGGTCTCATGATTGGATGGCATGCTGGGTGATACATTCTTTAACTGCTGTGCTGCAAAAGTTACCATCAAGAAGCTCTCACTGCTGAAATATACATCAGAACCTCAGCCGGTTAAATATAGATGTAGTGTACAGTAGGTGTGCTGTGTTAGGACAGTGTGGCTCAGTTTGTGTGCGACAGCGACTGCTGCCCTGTGTTTCCCTTAAGTGTCAGTGTGCCCTGTTGGGGAATGTCTGACATGCACTCTGTTTTGTTTACTGGGCTTGAAATGAGGCTGTCTCGTGTTTTATACTTTTCAAATATCTGTCACCTTCAAGGTGCAAGCGTAGGCCGCCACTTTTTGATATCCTATCAAAACTAGGACTTATTCACAAGAGTTTTTCATCTAGTGTGGCAATGAAAGGTACCCACTACAAACAATGACATTCTTTAAGTTATTTTCAAAGGACAGTGGGTAGTCTAACCTTCTCAAATATGCTCTCTTTACTGACATGGTAGGAAAGATGAGAGGGATACGGAAAAGAGCAGAGTGAGACACAGGCAGGAATGTAATGATGGGATTTTATCCCGGGCAAATGGAGTGCGCTATTTGCGGGATGGGTGGAGATGAATATACTGGACATATTACATTTTTCAGTGCAAGATAGCACATCAAACTTCTTTTTAACAGTAGAAACCAAAGTTTCAGGATAGGGTATAACATACACAAGCACCTCCATCACCTGTGATGGAGAGATTTCCGTTTCGCATTGCAACTTTCATGCGTGCAAACCTAAAAATACACGAAAACTTGGGGATTTCAGTTCAATATCCAGGTGAATCCCACTGTAAAAAAATATATTGATGGGTTGTGTATATATCTGCAAGGAGATAAAAATGGTGTTGTACACCGCAAAGCTGTCTGTGACTTTTGGATCCACCTAAATAGCTTGCCGTGAAGCCCAGGGAAATCTCATTCCCCTATATTTTCCGGGTGGCTTGGAGCAACCACAGATGAATGATAAATGTGCTGTTAAGGCCCAGGTCTTGCATGACATCCTCACCCATACCATAAACTGTGCATGCGGTTATGGTCACAGGATGTCTGTGATTCAAAAGAGAAAAGCACAATGTGACTCTGAGCAGTTCTTTAACATGCACAAAGTGCAGGTTTAAATCAATAATACAACTCTTTAGCTCCTCCTCTTTAAGAAAGATATATATACAGTACCAGTCAAAAGTTTGGACACACTAGTACTGTATTTGTAACAATAACATTTATTTTACTTACGTAATTCAGCAACAGCATCATCCAGTCGCTGCAGTAGGCGTTGGTCTGTAGAAACTCCTTCACAGAGACGAGACTCATTGCTATGGTTACCCAAGAAATATGAGATATCGTCCACCTTTTTGCTCTTGTGTCAGCATAACACTGAAGAATGATGAGAAATGGCACGACACCATCTCAGAGGGGCCACAGAATTAAAATAATTTAATTCACAAATACTACCTGGCCTGAAGCAGTCATTTGGAGAGTGGCAGTTTGCAGGTAAGTGAAATCCTGTGGCACTGTGTAGGAACATGATTTTGGAAGATTCTTCTATTAAGTAGGCACACTTTCTTTGTTTTATTTGGCAGTTCAAACTTGCTAAGAGGTGCAAGAAAACTGGCAAACTGGAAGAGCAATCACGCCTGTCCAACTCTCTCATCCCGAGGTGTTAAATACTGCAGTTTTGTCAGATAGCACTGGCATCCCAGAGATAAGCACAAGATGTCCTTTGGCCACGGAGCCTTTCAGCACTGGCCGTTGCAACATTAATAAGGACAATAGTCTGTCTTTAAACAGCAACACAGTCCACATTTGTAGGTTGGAGGGGTGTTGTGGAGTAAGCCATACGTTTTTAAGGCTTTATACCATTGTCTGTGTCCCTTTTAGAGGCTTTACTTTCACTTGCTGACTCTTTTCCTTTATGTTCACTTTTTTCTTTTTGCTTTCACTTTTTCTTTAGGTGTAAAATAACAAAAATTACACTTTTTTTTATCCCAAAAGCTGAGAAATGATTGTGTCGCAGCAGCCAAAACATTAAACACAAGCTATTATAAAAAAGCATAGATAAAATAGAATAGCTAAAAAATAAATAAAATAAAAATATGATATAATACAAAATAGCTTAAAAATTAAAAATTACACAAAAGAACCAGCAAGATTAAAATGTTTTAAAAATGTGAAATAAAATTTGTAAAAAAAAAAAAAAAAGCTCAGTGAATAAAAATCTAAATACATTAAGGAGACGATTGTGATTTGGTTGAAAATATGCCCCTACACAATATCAGTCTCGCAGTATTTCTCGTTAAAAAATTCCACCTACCCAGTGCACTTGTTTGTAGTGCCAAGCGGCCCTTTACCAAAGGACACCTTGTGTGGATCTGTGAGACTTCAGCCGCTTTGACAAGCCTGACGACACAGGAATGAGAATAGGGGCGGCCTGTGGCTACAAGGTCTGGTTTATCTCAAATATAATAGAAAGGTATTCACATCATGGCATTGTGCTGCCAAAGAGATTCATCCTTTGTTCTCTAATGAACAAAAATCTCAATTTCATCTCAAGGACAGTTCTCACATTCCAATTGTTCATCTGCAGTGGCATTAGGGAATGTGAACGTTAAATGACCCTGAACTTAATAGATTCTGTTTATGTGAGATCCCCTCTGGGCTAAGTGGCCTTTTGACACATGTTGTTGCCATGGCAAATGGAAGCTTCACTCAAGAGGCGGGCAAGTCCCTTAAAGGTGAAGATGCCAGCGATTGGCTGGATGGACACTAAATAAGGCAGCAAGGTATCAACTCAGGCCCTCTGATTGGGCAGAGGGGAGACTGCACCATCCTGGTTGGTTGAGCAGTGTGTCTTTGGATCCCGGACACACACTCACCATGTTCTCATCTGCTCCTGGTAATTAGCTGTTCGCCTGAGAGAGCACTGTGCTGCCCGCCAACCCCATTAGCTAAGCAAACTGTCCCCATGATTCCCTGCTTCACAAACAAACACACGCACAATCATACCCATCTCTCTAGTGCGGCGCCCACCAAGCTTGTATCCATGGGAATGACAGATTTTATTTATCTAATACACCAGACCCTTTGAGTGATGTGTTGATGCTGAAATTACAGGGTGTGCTCGGTTTAAGGATGGCCAAAATAGAATGTATGAGGGGGTGCGCTCATCTCTCATCCTCCTCCTATTCTGCTCCAGCAGCATAATGAGCCATCAGCTATTGCTGACAACCTAACATCAGCTGGCCAATTAATGCCCAAGCTTCTTTTTTAATCAGGCGCCTGTGCAGACGCCTCAGTCCAACAATGTCTGGGCCCTGGCTATTTGGAGGCGGCTTTTTTGTGAGTCTTTTTAATGATTTCCTCCAGAAAAGCAGAATTCACATTCTGCCAGATGATTAGTACTCAATGGAAGCGTATTGGACAGAAGCCTGGAGTTAGTGTCTTATCCCATGAAAAACCACAACGTGTGCACAGTCCTGCATACAGCACAATAAGTACAATTAGGAATCGGATGAAAGAAAATACTCAGAGACGGCATCAAGAGGTGAGCAGCGCTGCATACATGTTTCAAAGATACTTAAGTTGAGTCTTTTAAATGCATTGCAAAGATAAAAACCTGCTCAGCTGGATATCTTTTGATGTTAGAGAGGTGGTGGCAGATAAACAGCGCTTTTAGAGGCTGAAAGAGATACAAACAGATGTTCAAAAAGGCAACAAAAGAGAGCTGCTTAAAACCAAGTGGAAGCTGAAGAAGAGTGTGACAAAGAGACACATCTTCTCATTACCAAGTGAACAGAAGTGGCCCTTTAGCACTGCCAAGAGGAAATGGGAGGGCTGAATGCAATGAAAGAGAGCGAAATAGAGACAGATAGAAGGGTGGGAGCTCTCCAAATGCTACTGTCAGAAGATAAGGTGAGATATTTGGTTGTGGCTGATGCTCCTGTGCCAGGTCATGCATGGCTACTTTTGACAACTGTTCAGCCTGCAGTCACTCAGTGGACTCTCTTATTGGACTAAGCCTGGAAGTTGAAACACATTTCCTACAGATGCTCCTGTGAAACATGGGTGATTTCTGATCACATTTCCCATGTCCTACAGTACCTTATTAGAATGATAAAATGAGGTTCTCAACTGTACCATGCCTGGTTTATGAACCAGCTTCGATTTATATGTTAATTATATCCTGGAACAGATCTAACAAGCTCTAATGTAAGTGTGAGAACTCCTATGCTAGCAGTATCTCCTTAATCTCCTCTATCATCTCCCAATCTGCAACCCAGCATCAGCAGTCTTGTCACATACCTGACACAGGTTATCCTGATGATAGCAGATGTCATTTAATGTGATCTCCGGGGGGGTGGGAGGGGTGGGTGAAGGCTAATGGAGAGTGGAGCAAATCTGATTTCTGTTTGACAACATTGTACTTTTTGCTAACTCCACCTGCCAGATTGTTTTGAACCGAGTACCTAGAGCTGGTTATAGCTATAGAGGCCAGGGGCAAAAAAACAAGCAGAGGTTATTTGTTCTATAGCTGAAATTGTCATTTTTTTCTTTAAAAAAAAAAAAAAAAAATTCCAGTACAAACTGTTTCCTCCTCTGCATGCTGGGACCGGGTAATACTGTCAGCACTCGTGTTTGAACAGTGAAATAACACATTTTCTAGACTTCAGACTGGCTTGTCTAAATTCTCATTCGCTATTAAATTTATAGGACTTCCTGAAACCAATATGATAATATATGTAACTGGGTGATTACAGCAACAACACAGGCCACACCCTGCAGTCAGTAGAACAGATGATTGCATAATCTTGGAAGCGTCTTGCTATGGCGATATAAATAGTGCTCTTGTGGGATAAAATCTTTATCTGGGGTTTACCAGTGCACCATACTGGGAAAGAATATGAACATTATCAGCATAAGAATAAATGCTGGAATTTTTTTTTTTTATCACACCTGCTCTGTAAAGGTCAGTGGTAACGCATGGTGTGAAATGATGCAATGACATATGATTAAGAGCTGAAGTCAGTGTAAGAGTTTGGGAAGGCCAAGAGCTTGCAGCGAGGACATCTCAAATCTCTGATTTTACCAAGGCTATGTATGTACAACAGCTCAGTCTCTGTCACTGGTAGTAAAGCAGACTGTCAGCTCTGAATGCTAGACTTTGATTAGCAACTACTTCTTCTGCCCAACTGCCAGGTCCAATTGAGATCTCCCTGCACACTTTCCTCTGTAGACCTGATGTGAACAGGCGCTTAACAATAGCATAGACTTGTCTACCTCGGCTCCTAATGGTAAGGTGGTATGTTTTAAAAAGTGAATTCTCACTGTGTAATCAGAGGCGGATCGCTTTCTTCTTCTCTGGCAGTCTGGCCAGTGTTAATCCCAAAGAACTGCACACAATGTCAAGCTTCCTCTTTAGCATCTCACTGGGAAACCTGATGTTTGCACAGGGCAGCTGCACAGCTCTGGGGCATTGCAATGGGCCAAATGCACAACACAGACCGAAGCAGGTGTGCAAGCACATAATGCAAACGTACACATGAAGGCCCGTAATGCATGTGTGCACACACGTGCACAAGCATAATTGCATCAGTGTGATAAATAAATTCTGTAGTAAAAATTCAAATACTTTGCCTTACACGACAGTCTAACGGTCAGATATCTTTTCCTCTGGAAAATGGAAGAGAACAGACTATGATCATTTTGTATGCATCATGCACTCACAGCATACCCTCTTATCTCCTGAGCTGACACAAGAACCCTGTAATTAAATGTGACTTCTGTCATCTTCCCAACTCAAACAAATGAAATGCAGACACACACTCCCAAGGGCCTTTATGAAATCTAACCTCCCTGTCAACTGACTTTAGGGTGGGCCAAAGAAGGGGAATGGAAAGAAAAAAAGCACATCAGACAGGCGCTTTTTGGATCAAAGTCGGACCAGATGCAGAACTAGCATTTCAATGTGGAATAATGTAAGGGCCATCAACGCCTCCCCTCCGCCCCCCACCCCCCACCTCCCCGCCAAAGAGATATGCTGTGGTAAATGTCCAGTGTAGCCTGTGTTCTTACATCAAAGGAAATGACTCTCTCACTACGGGTCATTACTGCAAGCGGCTCCTGTCAATAATGAGTAAGCAGCCCTTAATCTAGTTTGACAGAGGGGCCACAGCTCTGGTGAAAAGCCATCCTCTCCATAAAGAGCAATGGACTACTCGCTGCGCACACTCTCACTCTGAATTGAGAAGAAGCAGAGAGCATAAGAAGTTTTCTATTTGTGTGTGCGCATTAATGCCTACTTAATAAAGAAGGCGTGCAGACATTGCACCCGTTTAGTAGTTTGTTTTCTGTCAAATAAACAGCTTAATTTCCCGTCTGCGTTTTGTTGTTTTCTGTTGTGATCAGCGTACTCAGGCGCTCATGCCGAAATATATTGACTGTGACTAATTTAATTATTGATGGGTGGCTGCTTGGTTTTGCTGAGTGACCCCATCTGACTGTCCCATGTAATGCCCAAAGCATGGCAGACCCTCTGTCCCTCTCCTCCTGTATACTGCCTTTACCACCATTGGGCTCCAGTCAGATTGCCCTGTCAGCCACTCAGGCATGCTCGATGCTAATGCATTGTGACCACTTTCAGCCCTTCACCTCTCCTTGTCATGTCAAGGGCATATATATTCGGTGTGGAACAGCTGTATTAAATTCAATGCTCAGTGCCTACTGCCCTGGCCCGGACCCTGGACATGGTCAGGAGTTACATGTTATTAGCAATTATTTCAGGGATGGCTAACAAATCATGCATAAACGGGGCAAACATTAAGTTATCCTAGTTAATTTTGTCACTATCCAACTTTTATTCAAAGTTCAAGTTGTAGCATTGCTAAAAGCTTGTTTTTTTTCTTTTTCATAAATAATAATTAACAAAGAAACAGTTAATTAACTATCAAAAAATTTGGTGTCTCTTTATAGTGTTACTAACAATTTTATTCAAATATTTACTCTATTTTTGGCACTGAGTGGGTTATGCACCAGTGACCTAATATCAATTCGACTACAATTATATAGATTTCACTTCAGGGTCACTGTTATCAGACGAGTTAACCTTCACAACTGCCTGTGATCTCGTGCGTGTGTCTGAATAAATATTAAATAATCCCTCCGAATCCACAGAAGTCACAACCTTGCACTCAAGTGAATAGACAAGTGGGTCACAACATCTGCCATGCAGCTGCTGTTATGTAATCCTGGATTATTCTCTGTGTGTAACACAAGATTTCAGTATGAGGTGAGAGCGATGGTTAAAGGACAATCTGACATTTGGGAAAATATGTTGTATTCTTAACAGAAATTGTGGAGGAATGAATCAGTTTCACACTAGGTTTCCAGTACAGATTGTTTTCCGTATCAGATATAGCTTAACCCAAAACTGGAAGCTTCCTTAAACGGTGGCTTCCAGCAACCCCTCAACTCCAGAGCGTGTCAATTCTACAATCGTAGCACACAACAGATGCAAAAAATAAAAATGGGCGTTTCTTGTGATGATGATAAAATACTGATAAACATTTCACATTGGCCAAAATGTGTTTTATCTTTAAAGAAAGCATTATCAAGAGATAGAGAATAAGCTGCCTAGTTAGTTTGAAAAGTACCATCCACCTGCCAAATCAGCCCAACAGAGAACTTTGCTTGTTGTTTGGAGGGCAGAGTCATCAGTTTATGGTTAGGGCTAAACAAATATGACTCTGAACATGGATATACATGGACAGTTCTTTTCTCCTAAGCTTTCTCAGTGCATCAAGAACACACTATCTTAACTTTGGCTGTAGTTACTAATGCCGCTAATGTCAGTGTTGACCACATAGACCTGAATGCCGTGTGATCTGTTATTTCTGAGTGTGTTAATGAAGTGTCTTCTCCTTATTTGACCACATATGAAAGATGAGGAGAGGGCGATAATGAGACAAACATGTTATCCTGTGCCACACTGCTGGTATAGTGCGTCTCACAGTGTCATCATAAGTCTGAGTCATCTCATTTTAATATGTTGCTTTGATGAGATGTTGGTGGTTGCGGGTGGCTTGGAGGGGGGGGGGGGGTCTAGTGAGACTACAGACACACACACACACACACACACACACACACACAAACAGTAATGAGGCATTCTCATGTGAGTGTGTCCTGTTGCCAATATATGTGTCCATGCATATAAACACGCATGGACACACATATATGTGAGAAAAGAGCATGTGTGTGTTACAGTGCCACACTGTAGGTGGGATAGTCACATGTGCCAGTTATGCACTTGTGTCCACCAGGGTAAGATGAACTGAGAAAGCAAAAGTGTTGGGGGGGGGGGGGGCCGTCAC
>JAVDPK010002380.1:174889-187000 GCA_034780415.1 Cichlasoma orientale | reverse complement strand
TGCCCCCCCCCCCCCCCCCCCATCTGTTCACCCATACAAACAGATGTCTGCGATAGAACGGCAAGAAAGAAGCATCACACCGTCGTATATTGAGAATGTAATACTGGTTGGTAATCAAATGAGTTTTTGCCTGAGGGATGTTTGGGATACGCTGGCAGTTTGTGGCATATGAAAGAAAAATACTGTGTAGATACTATATGCTATATCGGTTTATTCCCTTCATTCTCAAGATGCCTGCTCTGGTTTAGACACTTACTGAGAAAATTGAGATATACAGTTAGGGCAATTTTCCATTTTTTTTCATCTCCACTCAGCTACCTCCTCCAAGAATGGAGCATTAACTGTGCTTGGCTTCATTTGTCAGAGCTTCTTCACGTCTCCTGCTAATGACCTTTCTGTTTATCTAAGCAAACATCTCCCCCCCCCCCCCTAAATTCACTGGAAAATGACCTTGCCTGATGTTTGCAATCCTGTTTTTTTCACATATTAAGGCACTGAGCCTCAGATTGTGAGAGCGTGGTGTGGTGTGGCAATCGGCAATTGGGACACCCAACCTTGCTCGGTGTAATCTAATGGGAGCTATAGTTTGAATCTCTGCACGGCATTTTCTGCCGCTTTTGTGAACTGGCAGGGCGGGAGGCAATTACCGCCACTCAGCCAGCCATTTACCAGAGGAACTGAGGCTGCAGAATGGCCCAGCACTGTTCAGTTTGGATTGAGCTCATATGGGGTCTAAGCAGGAGCGACACAATCCACTGAGGGGACAGGGCATCCATGTTTCAATGCATCAACACACACAGGCACACCTACACTCAGTCAGCCATGTGTACGTACCCACCATACAGGGTAGAATGATGACTGTGACGACAACTTGAGCCTACACTTGAAAGACAAGGTCAATATACAAAACTTAAATAACTCACTGATAGTCATGCTAACAAATAAAAGCTTCAAAACAGGCAAAAAGGTCAGGACATACTCAGTCACGCATCTATCCACATTTGTGCACGGCACCAGGGGAACAAACACATACTGAAAAGCAGAATATAATGGTTACTTTTTATTTAAAAAAAGGATTTTTTTTAAAAATTCTCCACAAACAGGCAAGCTAATTTGCCTCTTTCTCTTCATAACGCAGTTGTCACGACTATCATCTATTCTAGTTCCATGAAAAATAATTAGAGGTGCTCAAAAAAAAAAGTGTTTTTCGCAAGGCAGAATCTTACAAATGTGACTCACAAAAATGCACCTGACCTACCTAACACACTGCCATAATCACCATGCAGCACAACCACGCATGCTCTTGACATCAATTAAGACACGTAAGCTAGGGCATGGTTCTTTGTCAGTGCGCCTATAATGCATAAACTGCTGTGCAATTATTTCACAAAACATAGTTTTATTTAGCATCCGAGTGATTATTACAAACGCAAGCAAAGAAAAAAAATAAGCAAATTAGCTAAAAAAAACAGCTCCACTCTCAATAGCATTCACTGGTAGGGGAAGACAATTATTGCTACACTGTCCTCTGTAGGCAGGAACTGGCCCGACCATAAAAAGTGCTGCCAAGGCTGCTGCTTTGTACTTTACCATTAGAAAACTGCCACCATCCCCGAGCAGCGATCTGCTCTCACAGACACAGTCCTGCATGGCCTCTTACGCGCCATTACACTTTGTTAAATCTTTCGCAATTATGCATTTGGCACATGCTGGCCGAGAAGCATGTTCGTGCAAAATATCTAAAACTGATAGAAAATTGATACTGGAGAGCTGGATCCACCATGCTGCATGCTGTTACTTATGAGAGCTGAGTGCCAGTGTAAAAGCCTCGGGCGGTGTGCTAAAGTTATTTAATTCATCAGTCTTTTTCCACGTTATCCCCGAACAGGAAGTTTAGAGGCTAGCTTCAGCTACAAAAGAGCAGATCTAAAAAATGCATTGCCCCCCCCCCACCCCCCACCCCCGAGGATAATGTGGAGTAATGTGGAGCGTATAAGTTCCTTTTGCAACATATTTGATAATAAAATGGTGAGAAAATAGGAATGAACAATTGCTTTCTTTTTGACATATATGAGCCATCAAACATTAGGGCCTCTTTTATACACTGCCCAGAGATAAAGGTGATATACTTAAACAATTGAATCAGCCTTTTCAATATTTCATTGAACAAAAATATGAGCAGATATAATTTTCTTCTATGGGAGAAGTTACTATACCCCCGGCCTCAGATACGGCCCATTTAGCGGAATAAACTTTTTGTAGGTGTTTTGCATAATTATCCACCTGATAAGTGAAAATTCAAAACACTTTTCACTGCAAAATACTTTCAATTGCAAATATTGCCTGTTTCAAATCTCCCCGAAACGTTTGAGTAAGATTTTATCCAGTAATCCTCTATTTCTTCCAGTTGAGAGATTCCATAATGAGGTTGCTGTGTGCTTAAGATTATTATCTGGTTGAAAGGTCCAATTTGAGTTCGATTTACACTTTTGGACAGATAACCTAAAGCTATCTTTAAGCACTATTTCACATGATCCAGAATTCAGAGCTGAAGCAATGCCTGTGCGCTGCCCAGATCCTGAGTCAGGGAATAAATCCCAAACCATAACATTTCCAACCCCACTCTTCCCATTTGGAATGAGGGTCTTGTCATGAAAAGCGACTTTTGTTTTTTGCCAAACACGTCTTGTGTTGCTGCAGCCAAACAAATCTATATTCGGTTAATCTGTCCAGAGCATGCACATGATTCCACCAGGCCTGCAGGCTTTTAAAGCCTTTTGGAAGGACCTGGATTTCTGGAGTTATCGCTCATAAAATGTGGTTTGAATTTCTGAATTTTGACTTGGCTACTAACACACATACTGAGGATGCATTCAAACTCCATGCTGGAAAAAGTGACCCTCTGTGTTAACAACTTCTCTAAAAGCTGCTTGAAGTTCGGAATTCCATCCATCCACGCATCCATGCATCCAGTGGAAGTGCCCTCCTCTATTCTGCTCCTTCTGAATAACTAATCTTTCAAAGAATATGCTCGCTTTCTGTGCTTACATTTTTACAAGACTGTGTATTTTACAGTCCTTTCTTTTTTTTTTAGTTTCTCAAAGTTACCATCCGAACAGAATCTACCGTGCAAAACAAAACACTTTGGATGAGCACCTGAGGTCAGTTCTGACTCCAGTGACAAATCCATTACCTTTCTCCAACCGCTTCATAATTAAAGCCATCTCGTGTTTCACTAGTTGACTGCTTTTAATGTGCATCACTAGCAGTAATTGTTGGTTTTCATTAGTTGTAACGTAATATGGGGCTGATGCAACATTAGGAGAGCGAACAGTGAAGCTGATGCCGCTGAGAGTGTCCTGATAATTCCGTGTTTGTGAAAGAAATTTAACTCGAGTGTAGGTTAAGTAAAGCACTCAGTGTGCTGAAATATTTTGTCGGTTATTGCGGAGGAAATGCTTGCATTTGTGAATTCAAATGCAAATTAATAAATAATGGTAGTCTATTTAAAAAAACAAACAAGCAAACAGAATCCATGCTGTGCTTGTCATTCACCCCCATTCTGCCATTTTCACTTAAATTAATCTTAACAAGAGAGGCTTGAATAAAATGCAGGAGCGTTATCCATCTTCTTTGTGCCACACTGGGTATGAGTGATTAAACATTCAGGGAACAATGCCGATCCATCACAAATGTCAAGGCAACCGGTCCTCGCCTTCTGTTCTGACAGAGGCCTTGACCTGTCCACAGAGCTGAATGTGGAAACATCTCTTTTGTAAGCACACAGCATAATCCTGTTGTTCTGCTCCAAATTTTAAGGCCTCATCTTGCTTGTCTCTGTCAGGAATAATTAGATTAGGTTAGGGACTCTTTAATCTCTTTGGCCCTTTGATTATCCTCCAAATCTGAAATGATCTGGCTCTCGCATTGCCAACTCCTAACAGGAGTAATTGGTCCAGTTTTGGTGTGGAAACATCTTTGGCTCAGGCGAGTATTTCATTTGATTGCTAGAACATATATGAGTTCTGCAAAAATCCTTCGCACCTCCAGTTATATTTAAGCACAAAAAAGGCACTGAAAACAAAAGATATGTTTTGTGGCTTATTGGAAAGTAATTAGGCGGATTAAGAGCAAAAGTATTATATTAGGGAATTAGTTTTTCCTTCATTTTATTATAATCCTTGAGAACAAACCCTTCCCTTCTGTTATATTTATTACTTTTGATGCAGTGTCTCTCTCAGGCATTCCCAAATTAACTGGAAAATATGTTTTCAAGTAGTTCTAAAGGAGGTGGTTTCAGCTAAAAATTCAGTCTTATCAGAAAAGCCTGAAATATTTTGGTGGTTATGCAGTGTCAGGTGGGGGTTAATTAAGATGTATAACTAATAGATTACAATTAATACTCAGAGCAGGTCGTTTAGCTGTTGGCTTCATTGTGTGGCACGCCGTTTGCATGGATTAGAATGAATATGCTAAAATCAACCTAATTAGCCAATCTCATCTCTTGGTTTTCTTCCTTCCATTTGGAATCGTGAGTTTGGAGGAAGTTGTATCCTTGGAGCTCATAAGAAAGATAAGATTTGGGGATAAAGAGTCCAATGGCAGGGGCATCTCTCTCTCAAGGAGGCACATGAATCAAACACACTTCTGTGATTTGTCCTTCACGTCGGGCAGATAGAATTGTGTCTGTTGCCGCCTGTTTGATGGCTACAGAATGACTGAAAATGGTGGGAACAAAGGTGTGTCGTGGTGCGACTACAAAGTCACTGGCATCATTCCGTACATATAAAAATTCAACACATTCCACTGGAATAAAAACCCTAAAATACGGTACTGTCCAAGGTAGTGATAGCTCCGTATTCTCCCCAACTCCGGATACCCATCCGTTAAATATCCGGATAATATCCCACTGTTGAATCCGCCAAAGATTTTATATCGGATCTCTTTGCATATCTTGGTACGGAGATTGGACCCTGAAAATATCCAACTCCGGATACTCATCCGTCAAATATCTGAGTAATATGCTGGGTAATTGAAGATCCCCATGTGAATATCACTGGACAAACAATATGAAGATGTCACTATGGACTGAGATATAACACGGACATAGACTATTCAGCTCCAAGATTAACACCACTGACAACAACAATGCAGTGTCCTGTTGAGAAACCTTTGGTGTTGCTATTCATCTGGATGTTACTTTCACACACACCTTTCTATCATTCACCGGTGGCCGTAGATGAAGCAGATATCCCCTGTGGCAACAGCACTCCCCAATAAGCAGTGCCACTGCACTCAGGAACAGCTGGAGGAACATAACAAAGGGCTCAAGGCATGGAACCGGCCTCCAGACTCCACAGATCCCAGTCCAACTGCGCACCTGCAAGATGTGTCGCAGCAAGCCTGATCAGCAGAGGCCCCAATGCACAACCCACAGGACACAAAGGATCAGCTGCCAGTATCTCAATGCTGAGACACCACAGGGCAATCCCAGAAGTCCCCATGGGTCAGAGCAGTTCAGGTACTGTAGAGCATAAAACATCACTTCCTTATTTTATTCACATTTCTACACATCTCTCTACATTTGTCATGGTATTGTCATATACAGTTATATACTGTTGTGGTCAGATGTTTGCATACATTCATTTTGGATTTTCTCTAATCCACACAGGGCCAAAAGTGAACTTATAGGCTCAAATATATACATACACACTTAAATCTTTAAATAAGTGGTGCTGAAGGTTCTACAATGTCTTTGACCCTTTTACTACCACAGGAGTCACCGGTGACCCTGACCCCTGTGGTAGTAAAAGGGTAAACTTGACAAGGTCTATTAACATTTCTCTTTGCCACCATAAACAGAATTGGTTTTCAGCGTGCACTGGAGTGACCAATACTGAAAATGGCAAAGTCCAAGAAACTCAGTGAAAAGCTATTGTAGAACCTGCAGCCTCACTTATTAAATGATTTGAGTGTGTATGCAAATATTTGAGCCTGTGCTGTATGTGCACTTTTGACCCTGTGTGGATCAGAGAAAATAAATTCTCTAAATAAATTCAAACTTGTGCACCGATTCTTGTTTTCTGAAAGCCATTAAAGATGTGTGCTGCACAATCATTCCACCCTGAAAAAAGAGCAACTCAAAGAACTCAATAAAAGCTCCAAATTACCATGGCATTCATGCCCATGATGAGTGTATTTGCTTTCTCTATATACGGCCCTCCTGGAATCCATGTTAGTTTGTCTACCCCCCCCCCCCCTCTCCCCCTCCCCCAGGGATCCGCGCTACATGCTCCTGCAATTTACTCTGATATTACCTTGATAAGATGTATTCTTCCCCCAAGTTGTTTTTGTGTAAAATGACCCATTAGTGACCGACCTCGAGAGGAATCAACCTAATGATATTCCAGTGCGATTTAATATCCCAGGTGTGGTCACAGTGTCTTGCTTTTTTCGCCCCAGCTTGTCTGCTGGGTGAAACAATCCATCAGCTTTGTGCTGTCAAGTCCCAGTGGCAAAGCACTCTGGTCCTCCAAGGTCTTCTTAGACATGACTGACTGACCACATCTCGATTCTTTCCATCTCACTTACATGGTCAGAATTACTGAATGATGAGAGGGGACATAGCTGCTGAATAATATCTCCATAAAAAGATAAAAACACAGCGTTCAAAGGAGTGAAGCTGGGCTTGTTATATCATTTTTACTCCTATGCCACCATTTACCCATAGTTGGAAAGATCTATTTTAAGTGTGTGACCTTTATCAGTTACCTCATCTCTGGTGCAGTGAGTTGAATCATGCAAAGCAGAAGCCACTTGAATTGTGACAATAGCACTATATGTACCAAAACGCCCCGCCGTGTCTCCACAGACACACTTCTAATGTATACTGTGATTAAAGAATTATGTTCACAAATGCAAATCCTGAGGAAAATGGGCAGTCCTGACAGTAGCCATTTTTCACCCCTGTGATACTATTTTCATTAACATGCAATTCTGCAAAACCTTAAATGGCTGACGCAGTTTAGTTAATTGTTGGCTTTTTTGATTCCCGGGGGCTGTTTTTCTAAGACTAAAGAGAAAAAAAATAGAGTAAGCCCTGCCTGGCACAGTTACTATGACAACAAGCTTATAGATACATAATCACTTCACTAACCCACACAAGAATCCATGTACACACACACACACACACACACACACACACACACACACACACACACACACACACGCACACACGTATTCTTTTATATATAAAAATACAGCTGCAGAAGCTTCTTGATAGAAGCTGTATAAGCATACATCATGCTGGGCCGAGACGCACAGCTGTTGACTAGTAAGCTTGCCAAAAGTGCCCCATTGCTTCTTTTCTTGGACTCAAATCAAATCCCCAATTTGTTTATGTTATTATGTTAATAAAGGGTAGCATTTCCATATGAATATCAATATTTCACTAGCAAGCGAGGCATTACTGTGAACACAGTGGATCGCTGGCAAGGAGGACAGCGTAATATGAATGGGGTTCCATTTGGAGTGTAATTTCACTCATCTGATTTTCTCTTCCTTGGGTGATCTGAAAAGGGGGTATTTTTAGAGCCCAGGTGCTTATCCTCTTTGTGGTGCTGGAGGCTAATGTTAAATGAACACATCAATCTTAGGCATTTCAGAGTGAGAAGGGAGCCGCAGCAGCACAGTCACAGTGGTAGTCAGTTCCCTGCCAACTCTGTAATTCTAAAGCTTTCTGTTTTCTATTGCTATAGTTTCCTTCAACCACGGGGCATTATTGGCCTCTCGGTGTGACTCATTCAAGTCGCTTAAGTAATGGCAAATTTGACTGAAATCTGGAATTATACTGAACTGTTTCTAAAAGAGTTGGGAGCCCGTGAAAAAGGTAAATAAAAAACGAAATGCGTATCATTTAAAAATCAATGTTTATTTGAAAACAGGTGCATTTTTAAATTGGGCAACTGTACAGTGCCAGTCAAAAGTTTGGACACACTCACCAAAATTGTGACTGGTACTGGATGCCAAGAAAAAGTTGGGACAGGGCCTGCTTACCATCAGTTGCATCAGTTTTTCTTTTAATAATACTGTCTAAGCTTTGGGGAGATGTGCAGACCAGTTGCTGTAGTTCTGAATGACTGATGCAGGATTTCATCTGTTAAACAGCCACGCTGGTGTAATACTTGCACAGTATGATTCAGCATTGTCTTGCTGAAATAAGGAGGGGTTTCCCTGAACAAGACATCGGAATCGCAGCACATACTTTTCCAAGAATTGCACATGTTGTGCAGTGTTTACTGTGCTGCAGTCTAAATAAGCATGCTTAAATGATTTGCAAATTGGGATTGGGATTATGGATATTACAAAACAGTACAAAACTAGAACAAACAGTTAAAAGAAACCAAAAAAAAAAAAATACATCCTTATTCTATTGCCTGTAACAGAAATACATTTTTAAAGTTGTTTATTTAGTATCTAAAGTAGCAATAGACAACCCACTCCTCCCACTGCACAGCTGTTTGGGAGACTGCCTTTAAAACACCCGCTTGTATTGGGCTAATAGGTGAGCAGGTTTTGTTTCATATTGATCTAGTGGAAATAATGCCAAGTGAATGTTGCTTTTGAACCCTCTCATGTTCCAGAGCTTTCTCCAGTGAGCGGATCCCCCTCTAAGGTTCATTCTAAGTTTTACTTTAATACACAGTAAAAACTTTTCACTCTCCACATTTCCTGCCTTTCTTTTGCTGGGTAGTGTTTTCACTGTTTCAGCTTCCTTAGTAAAGGTGCCAGTAGCTAGGAGGGAGAGCAAACGCGCCGTCCTCTTTCGGTTTTGGCTTCACAAGTGAGCTGCCGTTGTTCTGAAAGATTGAGAACCCCCTGGCAGACGGAATTGGATAGTGAAAGTTGCTTATAGGCCACCAATCTAAACCGTGATGGTTTAATTACTCCATAGCTGCTACACCGGGCAATCAACATTTATGTCATAATTATAATGCAAAAAAAAAAGCTGCCTACTGCCCATTTAGATACATCAGCATTATGTGTTAGTATACTAAGTACTTAACAATGTACTGATCTAAATGCAACCAGTTAATCATATCACAGTATGATGAGTCATCACTCTCTCAGTAATCTAAATCACTATGCGGGTGGGACAGTGATCATTAATGGCTGCTTGATACATGATCGGTATGCATATGAGCCATTCAGACAGTATGTGAGATTTTTTGAGTTATGCACAATTTTTAAAGCCTGATGAAAAAAAATAAGAAGGCCAGTCATCTACTCGCCGCTTAAGATGAGTTTATTTATTTTAGCGTGTGAGTATGCACAGATTAAAATGCATGGGTTAAATGATTAAAAGGTCTCATGAGGATTCCTCAGAACTACAGTGGACAGCCTGATTCATGTTGCTGTAATGCTTGAGCTCGTAGTGAAATAAGACAAAAATTGTCTTTATCGGGCCCTTCTAAGGACCAGATTCCATTTTTTATGTCCTGATGCTTAAAAAACAATATGCAAAAAAGGATTTAAATGTGATAAAATTCCTTTTACATACTAGGTTGTCAAATTGCCCTTTACTTATCACTGCCTTATCTTCATTGAAATATTTTGAAGTAGATGGTTGAGAGTTTTTTTGCTCGCTGAGTCCTGATAAAATCAGGTAAATAAATTGGAAAATGACTGAATGACATTTAGTAAAAGGGGGCGAGGGTGTGTTAAATCAAATGCTTCACATCAAATACTATAAAAGTGGTATAAAAGTAAGCTTCATTATTTATCCAGTAATGTCAAATCCAGTCTATTATCTTCAGCGGCAACACGGTGCAAATTACACTATTTAATGCAGACTGGAAAACAAGTGAGTCCAGCTGTCATCAGTGGGTATTCACATTTAACAACCAGCAGCACCTCACAACAGATCAATAGACGAAAAGCATACCTGCACGGCGGTGTGAAACCGCAACCTTTGGCCTTGTTGTCAGCATCAATAACGTGGAATAATGCATTTCTGAAACTCTCTCTTCAGTTACTCTGATGTGGTTTGTGTTGACAAAAAATTTCCCCCATTTAATTGGTCATTGCTTCCGTCTGCAGGAATCAGATTGATTAGTCTACTGAAAGTTGACTAACTGTGATGGCCTATCGCAGGCCATCTATTGATTTGTAACTTGGACAGCATTTTGATGTGTTCGAATGACTATTGATTCCACACTTTCCATTTCTGTTCATGTTGTTGGAGATGTGACTGCAGTGACATCTTTCATACAACAAAGATAAGATTGTTCTCTGTAGTAGATTGTTACAGTATTTCTTCATTTCTAAACAGACATGAGGAGTTCTTTATACAGCTCCTGATAGGCACATTCATAACATGAAAAACAGTGCACAGATGACATCACGTAGCTGTAAGCCCACTTTGAACTACAAACATTAAATTGTTTTGGAGCTGTATGGTGAATGGAATGAAAGACACCCCCCAAACTTGCCAAATAGTGTGAAGGTTGCCCTCTAGCTGCCTGAAACATCTCTGACTCTCGGGGCACTAATCGCTGGGGTTGTCCCATGGTGGCTGGGGATGTTTGCATCCTTTGGGTCCAGCAGGTCTCCACCGGGAAGGCTTGTTCCAGCACAACTAATGAATGCTTGAGTGGAATGGGATTTGAAGAGGTTGCAGGCCACTCAGTGTCTTGGCCTCTCTCTTATGTCTGCCGTGTTCTTGAATCACTCCTGAGCGGTTCCTTGTGCTGTCGTGGGGTGCATTGTTTTCAGAGGGTGCTTCTGCAACTTGGGGGGTCTGCTCAGTTTAGTTGCATGGTATGTGTCAAAATAGCATCTTTGGGAATGTCAAATCTCCCCAAGAGAACACTGTATTAATATGAGATCATAAGGGCTTTTCACTTGTCAGTGGTTTTAATTTTGTGGCTTATCAATGTAAGCAACATGCCCTTCGAACAATATATATCCAGCAACCCTCGCCTGTTTGGCAGCTTGCCAGATGCCAGTATAAGAACTAATTTAGTTACCTGAAAGACTGAATGTTCAAGTGCCTCGTAACAATTACATAAGGCTGGCTGAGCATAAATCATGTTTGGAAATCAATAAATACAGCAATGGTACATTGCACTCTGCAGCACCATATCATCCTAGTCGCAGCTAACAGAGGCACCCATGGCTTCAGCTGCACTGTGTACAGAAAATCACCTCAATCATCCATGCTGTGATAGGATAAAGACCATACTCTGGGCCTTACACTGCACAAATATGAACCATTTTCCTTGAGCAAAACTGTCAATAATGATGCGAGATGATGTATAGGTGTCTCTGCGTTACTGCTGGGTTCAGTTTGCCAACAACACTTTCGAGCTACAATAAATGAGTCAAGGAGCAGTAACGGGCCACAGTTTGCTTATTCCCTCTCTTGTCATAATAGGTCTCTTTGAAATCCCATTTATTCCTCTCCAGGTTGACAAATAAAGCCCTAATTGACTAAATCTAAATTTCAAAGCAAACTGATTGAAGTTAATGGTGGCCGGAAGGATGCGTTCATTTACTGGCTTAATGTATTTTTTTTTTTCTTGTCAACCAAAATGTGTGATCTTTGAGTTAATCCAACCGCTGCTTAAATTAGGAAAATCAATTCACAGAAGGGATGTGAAGGGCAAAAACGCAGAGTGAAGTTCCCCGGACTGTGGCCACAGTTTTCACAGTCGGCAACCTACTGGGGAAAGCGAAAGGAGGAAAAGGGAAAAAAAACAACAACACAAATAAACAAAAAAAAGCCCAAAATGATCTTCAGGTTCATAAATTGTGTTGATTTAAATGAACTGAAAAGATAAAAGTCCTCCCCTCCCTGCGCATTGCTGTTTCGTGGCTTACAACTGGACCATATGCCCAGCAAATCCATGCCAGTGTCACCTTGAAAGTATTAGGATTTAATACAGTATGATTGACCATGCAGTCTTAGCGAAGGATTAATGTGATGTCGTCCATATGCCCCCTGGAAATGAGAGAAGTCAACACTATGCTTATAGGTATGAAACAACAGGGGTGAAATAAGAAGCGGTTGGGGGGGGGGGGGGGGGCGGGTGGTTAGGAATCTGGTTTACG
>JAVDPK010002380.1:159808-174879 GCA_034780415.1 Cichlasoma orientale | reverse complement strand
CCCCCCCGGCGGGTGAGGAATCTGGTTGCCGAGACCTTCAGGCCTGTGCCGGACAGAAATACGGCTGGAAGGACTTAACACAGACAAGCTGGTCAATCTGTCAAACTAGAGGATGAGGATCCTGTTAGATTGAAAAAGTCCGAGGTGAGCGTAATGAGCTGCATCCACCCTCCAATCCTCAACCCTGCCGCCCTTTCTCTCTCCCTTCATCCTCCGCGCTCAGGGTCAAGCATGGCTTTATAAATGTTATCTGATTGCTGAGAGCTTTCCAATGCCTAGATGTGGCGGTGAAATTAATCTCTGACTAAAATATTGACGGTACACAGAAGCTATCAAGTGCGGCAAAGCAATCAGGCAATAAGGGAGAAGGTGTTAGGGTAGGAAAAAAAATAAAAGGGTTGCAGATAAGCACAATCAATCGGACGGCGTCACCCCAGATTTGGGTGCTGTGCCGAGGTTCTGGATGAGAGCTGATCAGCTATAGTACAAGTGAAACGTGGAAATAGGTTGGAATTAATCTGAAGTGGTTTGACCTTGAAGTCTGAACTTTCATTAAGGTAATCCCAGAAATCTGCATAGGTCTTAAGTTATTGCGCAGCGTGATGATAAAGCAGTTTTTAAATCAGTTTCCAGTTCCCTTGATTGAACTGTCATTAGCCTGACAAAGCCTCAGCTTTGCAAAATTAACATTTAAAACTAACTTTTCAGTAGGTGAAAAACAATATGACTGAAAACACTGACTTGCATATTATGCTGTGAAATGACCTTATGGCTATGGTCTCTGTGTTTAAGACATCAGAAGCTACCATGGCAGCCATTAAAATTCTATTGGACAGGTCTTAATCCTTGACAACGGCAGGCGTACTTTATATTACACAGTATATAATGGTGACCTTCCACACTCACCTTCCAGGGTATAGAGGACTAATGCAGAACATGCAAGCTTTAATCTTCTCTGCTATGCTTCAATCCTCTGTAGAACCCCGGGGGAATGTCACAAAGGCACTGTCGAAATGCCTCCTGCGTATATACCTCGTGGCATCTATGGGAACAAGGAAATAATATAATAAAACATTCATCATTCAATTTGTAATGCTGAGGTTGAAGAAAAAGAGAGGCGCGAGAGAGAGAGGGAGGGAGAATAGGAATGCAAGACAATCAGGTGCACATGTGTAACAGAGACTGACAGGCCCTTTTCATGTGGAAAAATAGCACTAATTCATTTCCCACACAGTAAGTCCTCTTGTTTGCAATATTCATGTCACCTGGAACAATGAAAGGAGGACAACCCCTCTTACTTGTGTAGTGCTAAGAATAGATGTAGCCCCCTTTTGTGTGTGTGTGTGTGTGTGTTGGGGTGGTGGTGGGGGGATAAATAAAGAAAAAGCTGAGAAGAAACTCCACTCGCAAACTGACCCAGATAACAACAACAGAAAGCTGAAGTCTGGAGGGGCAAACAAAATAGTCCACACAGAACAGAGGGAGAGAGATGTAAAGACAGCAAAAAAAAAAAAAAAAAAAAAAAAAAGGCTCTAAAAATTGTTCTCTTGACAAAAAGTTAGTTGAGAAGTAGGAGGGAAAAAGGGGGATGAATATTTTAAGAAGCAAGATCTCTCAAGGAGGAGAGAGATGAGTAAGAGTGAGAATAAAAACAAGCAGCTCCAGCGATAGTTCAAACTTGCAAAAAGGGGAGTTTTTCGGAGTACACGAGCAGGCAGCGTCTGCTGAAGGCTGCCCCCGTGTATATTTCCCCTTCTTCATGATATGCACCAACAGCTTACTGGGGTAATCATCTGAGCAAGAGGGAAAAAAAAAAAACAAAACAACTCAAATATTGCAACTTGGGGGGCCGTTTTCTCTGCACTGCCAGAACATCTGCAGTTGCTGCAGTTCTATTTCTATGACACTCTCTTGCTTGCGCTGAGCTAAGTGCTGGAGTAAGCTACTAGAGTAAGCTGTGCACGAGAAGCCTATTCAACACTACCCAAGCACTAGGTTTAACACTCACAACAGAGCCACCTGAGTATTTGGAGATAGCAGAAATTCACTGATTCCTTTTGATACTTTGAAAAGTGTCAGTCAGTGTGTTAACTTTAAGGTTATACACACAGGGGCAATATGCTAATTCTCCCGCACCGAGCACACGCAGATGAATTTGCATCATTTTCTAACTCTAAAACTTAATCCTTCGCTAGACTAAAAATGCTAATGTGTTCTACAATATGTCATTTGTCCTTGTGCTTCGCTTTCCTGCAGCTTTAGTGAGTAAGGCCAATGGTGTACAGACTGTCAACTCCACTCCACTCTCCTTCTCCGTCCGTAGCGGGGAAAGGGGACTCTGACCCTGCCATGATGACACTGCTCCAGAAGAGATTATAGACCCTGATACTCCGCCGTGCTAGCATTATGCACACACTGCCCTTTAACTAAGACACACAGGCTAGCTGCCAGCTCTGTCTGGCCCTATCAGATCTGCCTACTCACGTTTATGCAGACGAAATAACAAAAGGAGCCCAGGATAGCACATGTATACAGACAAACATTGTAACTACTTGCTGCATGCATTAAAAAAAAAGCAATTCCAGTGATGTCACACGCAAAAAAGGCAAAGGTGGTGTAATGAACACACTCAAAATCAATAGGAAGCAGCATCCAACCTATGTGGGTTTTAAGAACTGCAATCGATAGTTTTCAACTGAAGTGTTTCCATTTTCATTCAACATGAAAAGCATCCATTATTTTACATAAAAGCTGATATGAATGACGAGACACATGCAAATGAATCACTTCAGGAAAACTGCTGAAGCGCTGCTCTTTAAGGCCTGCTACGGTATGGTTCGGGGCTGTCCCAATCAGAGATGTCAGCACGGCCCTTTATACTATATATCAAAGGCAAAACAAGCAGTATGACATTCCTCAGCAGGGGGCGGCCAGAAATGCCACTGGCTTGTAAGCTCAAACTCACAGAGAACAGTGCAGCAGCAGTTTTCTGCCCTGTGTGATTTACTGTTAAATCGCTCCTATGAGATGGTTTTTGAAAGTTACAAGGCACGCTTCCAGTGTAGATGTGTCACCCTCGAAAAATAAATAAATAAATGAAACATTTTATATATTTCCTCGATATGTGGCTTCGCATACTTCGATTTAGCAAACTACCTTCTACAGTGTCATTTACCGAGGTGGTGCAATACTGGACTCTCATTCCAAATCCTGTCATTTTTAGAGGTCTGTACCAGTTGCGGAAAAATATTTTACTACACTGTGGTGTTGTGTCTAGGTCAAACCACTCAGTTCTGCCCATTAAAAAAAAAAAAAAAAAAAAAAAAAAGTAGCTACTGAAGTAAAGTGAAATAAAATGGAGGAAAATTGCATTTTTTTTAATTATACAGCATACTTAACAACAGTTTCAACTAAAAGACGCTGCATCTATTTTTCACTAAAAGGCACAGCGTTTCAGTTATGAAATATGAATAAAAGATTTCATGGAAAACGAACGAACACTCAGCAGATTCCACTCAGTACGCTAATGGCAGATGCACGGCTTTGATCACTGTAAATGTGGCTTAATGTGAACAATCCCCCCCAGTCACCTCTCGTTTTTGTCTCAAACCCAATATGATCCTGTGGAGTCCTGAATGTCATACTTTGGGCTCTGGGCTAAAATTTAACTTATCTGCTAGATTGCATTTGAATTTGCCTACATCTCAATTAAACTGCTAAATTAATCAACTCTAATTGAATTTATCACTGTGACTTTGGGGAGGTGGAAATGCCACTAAATGGAAACAATGCCCCTACACTTCTCTTGGTACGAGACTTACGATATAAATGCCAGTTTGCCTTCCTCTCATCCTCCTGAGCCAACTGAACTCCTCTCTTGTCATGCTCGAGAGAAATTATGAAACAACTGGGTACCTTGAGCTCCTGTGCTTCCAAAATACATTCTAGGTTTTTCTCTAACATGAACTGTGCACCACCAAGGCACGTCTGTGGCTCCTTGTGAATATAAACTTTTAAAATAAATGATTTCCTGAACTAGTTAATATGCAGTACACTGTGGATGCTTAGGAACCTTCTGTGACAGAGTAACAGTGAAGCATGTGAGGAACAGAAGCTAATTTGTGCTAAAATAGTATGAGATTCATCAAGTAATTAATTGACATGATTCTGTAGCAATTTGAATAATTACTTAAGCAAAATTGCCTAAGATTAGCTGGTTTTAGCAATTAAAAAAAATGAATATTTCCCTTGTCTTACTTTTCCATTTTAATAATGGTGTTTTTAACTAATACTGAGACAGAATGATACATCAAATGCCACTTTGGGGTTCTAGGAGGTTGTGATATACAAGTCTGAAGGCCAAGATTGATAATTAGTTGCATCATTAAAGCTGATCATTGCAAGCCTTTTGCATAAAGCTTGTTTTCGATTCATTTACATTTCTGAAAGCATGTTGAATTTCTTGATAAAATAAGCATGCTGTGTGGTACAGCAAGCGTGCAGTACAGGAAGCACAGTGACTGTGATAGGTTTAAACAGACGGATAATCAGACTGAATTCACTTTGATTATCACCAAAGTCATTCAGCCTAATGGATGTTTGGCCTAACCAGTCACTCACAAGTGACATATAATATAATGATTATGTATTGCAATAACATGGACAAAGTAAGAACACGATGCCATGAAAGTGTATATCCGCAGTTTGTCCCCAGGCGTTGCTCTCATTGCTCTCTGCGTGTGCGTTTCTCTCAGTTGACACAGTATCGATGACATACGTTTAAGTGGCTGAGTAATTTTTTTTTAAACATTTATATGGTTACGGTTACAGACAAAAAAAATGTAATTAGATGGTGAGCTATGTAGAAAGTCACATTCCCAGACTCCTTGGGAAGTCACAACACAGGCACACAATACAAACATCACAGAAGAGGCTGGACTGATACCACAGAGGTCTGAAATCAGGTTGTGGAAACTCGTGAATAAGGACAAATGTGAAGTAGCATTAAAAAAAAAGACAGATTTGAAGAATGTTTGGAATATCTTGGACTGAAATGACATTTATTTAAGAAAAAGCTTTCAGACCTAACAGACTAGACGGAGCCATTAGAACTAAATAACTACCTCTGGATGTTTTTTGTTTTTTTTACCATTTGATGTTTTAAATTATTATTATTATGGCTGCCTCTGAGGTAAGTGTGCTCATTGTTTTATGTGACCCATGCCCAATACTGCTGCTGTACCATCCATACAAAACCCAAGCTAAAAATCAACTAACTTGAAATATGTTTTTGCCCAATTGAGTCCATTAATCCTGGAGGGACTGTGGAAGAATGTAACTGAACTGTTCTATTCTTGGTGCTTTGCTCGGTGCGTCACTGCAAAAGCAAAGGAGCTGAGCGCAAGCGTGTGCGTATGAGTGTGTATATTTCAACTATAAAAACGAAGCCCCGACGGCAACGGCTCAAACCTGCTGCTGTCACAGATAAACAATGAGACTTGATCTGATGAGGTGACAATAACTAAGATATTGTAAAACTGTATTCAAAATAGCAGAGACTTTATTACTTTTTAGGACTAAAGGACAAAATGGGTAGTGACACACACGAGGAAGGAAACAAAGACTGTGTTCACATAATGGAAAAGAATTGAAAGCTTGGGTCTGTATGATTCATAATTATATAACTGCAGCAAAATCCCTGTGTTCGGCACATATACATGTGCACACCAGTAACTCGTGCCTGCTGTGTGTGCTTGGTGTATTCTGTTGCCAATGTCCTTGGCCCTTCCTGAAGGGACTAGTCTCGTGAGATGGCAATGATCGGAAATGGAACAACACGCAAACTGATCCCACCATCTTGGCATTCTGCTAATTAAATATCAGCTCTTGGCACACAAGTATGTAAATGAGGCTCGCCTGCTCATGCTTCTGCGCACTTCACCCTGCCCAAATCCCACCCTCCAACAACACTGATCAGTAGAGAAGCCCCTGCCAGGTCCTGCTGCTGGCGACTGTTCTCAAAGATATTATTAACCTCTTCTCTATAGCGGATCCAGATCAGAGACACTTTCGGGCCCTCGGCTCAAGTGGCTGAATGGCCAGTGCTTATGCTTGGCCCTTACAGAGTAAAGGAGGAGGAGAAGAAGAAAGAACAGGAAGGGAACACAGATGCGGTCAGGATGTGAGTTGGACGGGTGGTGGTGGTGCAGGATGTGGCGTAAAGAATACGGATGGGCTCATAAATAGCGAGGGCTCATAATTCTGACGATGTCAGGGGCCAAATGGATATTTTTTTTTTGCTATTGGCAGCGATAAGGCATGTGGGCTAAACATGGATAGGGGCTTATTAAATTTCCTATAAAGCCTATCATTGTGTGGCAGAGCAGAGGCCTTCTGTTAACATGGCAGTTTATGGATCGTTCTCATGCAGGCTCACTTAATATGGAAAGCGCGGGTCCTTCAAGTGGCTGTGGTTTTATTAATGATGCCCCGCTTCATATTTTTCTGTATGATTACACATTCATCAGCGTTAAACTCTTATGTATAGGGTGATTTAAAAAAAAAAAAAGGGATTCTGAGTGTTACATTTGTAACTGTTCAAAAGAAAAGCAACATGCAACATTTCACCAGTTCCTTTCATTTATACCTGATGAATCTGAATCTCTCTGATGTCACATCTGTGAGCAGTCTGTATTATGATTAGAGCCGAGAAGCCCCGAGTCACCGGCAGGGAGGGATTTATCAACAGCAGAGTCTCTGGCTGTGGCTGTTTTTTCACTTAGACCCACATGTGATGAACAAAACAGGAGACTAAACGGGGATGTAAGAGAATATCTGGAAAATATCTTGATATACAAGAGAGAGGGATGATGAAAGCAAGCGGGAGCGGGAAAGAAATACGAAGGATTGCAGAGGAAAGAAAACGTGTTGAGAGAAGAATAGGTGAAAAGAACAGGAGACAGAAATAGCCTTAGAGGAAAATCATTAAAAGAAGCTATTTGCAGAGGCTGTTAAACCAATGCAGCGCCGATTTGAGGCATTAATTTGAGGTAGATGTAGTCAACATGCAATAATGCACACATGAATCCACTACACGTGTAAAACACCGCAGCTGTTATGCTGTGTGTCAAAGTCAGTTATTACCAACGTCCAATTAATTATCTCGTCTTTCTCTCTATTAGCTTCACCTCATAGATATAAAACCTGATTAATTCCAAACAACATTCAACACATATGGAGTGGAAACCATGCATAACTGATCTGCAATATGCTGTGTATAATGAGTAAGAAAACGGTTATGATACGAGCCAACTGCCGCATATGACAAAGATTTAATCCTTTGCTGATAAGAGAGACAAAAAGCCTCTGTCTTTTCTACTTGTAACTAAATAATCTTTCACTCGCGCACCTTTTCACCGACTTCTGTCTCAGCTTGCTCAAGATCTATACTGCGAGGATGCTCTCGGTAGAGGCGCCAGCGTGGAAGATAATGCGTTTTGATCACAAAAGCTCAAATGTATTCTTCAACCTTGTCACGCTCAACTTATTGAATGCCTCCCCAGATAAGTCTGTCCAAAAGATAAAAGGGAAATGTTCAGACGCATTAATGATTGCTTGCTAATGACTGATCAAACAAAACATGCTGCCACTAGTAAGTACTGCTCTAATGAAGTCTGCTGAATACTAAACAATCGATAACACGGAGACCAGTGTCAGATCTGAGACGTCAGGTTTTTTTTTTCTTTTTTAAAGCTTCTTTAAAGTGAACGAGTGGATGTAATATACAGCATAAAAGTCAACAAAAGTGTGCAAAAGTCTTGAGCCACCCCTCATTTCTTTGTATTTTTCCAGGAAAATGTGGAATTACTGTAACATTTGCAAACATGGAAATACACCATATAAGGCAAAAACTGAATTTGTACAATTCTAATGAGTTTGAAAGTCACCTTTATTCTTCAGCACAGCCTGAACTCTTTTAGACAGCTTTCGTGTCATTTCTTTAAGGAGTCTTCAGAAATGGTTCTCCAAGCTTCTTGAAGGGCTTTCAAAGCTCTTGTTTGGATGTTGGCTGCCTTTTATTCTGTTCTCTGTCAAGATGATCCCACACTGCTTCAGTAATGTTGAGGCTCTGAGGAAGCCATTTCATCACTGACAGTGTTACATTGTGTTCTTTTTCTGTCCAGGTATGTGTTTACTCCAAGTCCTGTGGCAGGTCTTTGCTTGATTTTTTTTCCTATTTCTTAAGGACATGACTTTCAGATCCTGTTCAGCTGCTGTGGATAGGTGTTTTGCTGTAGATGTGTTTTTTTTAGGTTTGACACTTCTTCTTTTGTCCAGTTCAGTTTTCTCAAAATTGTTAAGGAAGCACTGCACACTGTGCTGAGATATGCCACATTTTTGGCTAATTGCTCTTTGGGAATCACCTTGTTGGTGCAAAAACAAAGTTTGGCTCCTTGGAAGCCAAATATAAAGAAATGATAAAGAAATTGCACAGGATTGTATTTGACCTATGGATACAGTACAGACCAAAACACCTAAAAGTTAAGTGAATTGAAATGCCCTTTCAAAGACAGATACTGTATACCGTATGTCACAAACCACCTTATATATTAAATCAATGCACCTTCTCTGTATTTTTTGTCTCTTCTGCCTGCTACAGTCTCTCTAACCAATGTTGACATTTGGCTCAAAGTATATTGATTCCTGCAGGGAAGTGGAGCACATATGCACAGTGACATCAAGAGTGGGGTATGGTGCAAAATGGGAACAAATTGCAGTGAGCGGATTTTTTTTTTAACATTGGGAGTTGTCATTTAAAACACTCCTCAGTCTCATCAGTCATGAAAAAGAAGACCAGAGCTGACAATTCTTTTACCACTGGAATATTTCATACCTATTCATCCAAATCATGCCGCAAACTGTGTGTACACAGCAGCCAACGTCCCTCAAAGAAAAATGACAAGTACAGTAAAAAAAAAAAAAAAAAAAAAGCCTACGAGGATAAAAGCAGTTCATCCCTAAAAGTTTAAAAGCTTTGAAAAGTGAAAATATTTCATGGCAAATAGTTTAAGAAAAGCCACGCAGAAAAAAAGAGCGAAAAATTAGTTTTTTTTAAAAAAAGCAGTTTGTCTCTAATAACCTGTATTTCTTTCATTTGGTTGACTGCTGAGCATCTCTGCAACTGTACAAGCTTAAGTTCAACTGACTCCAATTTGGTAAATATATATATATAAGAGGATGTCTTGAATAATGTATTCAAATATCATGTATTCACTGTGGTGGTAGAGCTCCCATTCTAAACACACAGTGGCAACCTTTGAAGTAAATCCAGTGCTATGATATGTTAAAAAGCTGTAGGGGCTTTGTTATATCAACTGAATGCATGCGCTTTTTAAGCTAAAATGATGGAGATAAGGAGTGCTAGATGAAGGGTTCCATCAGTGCGTTTCAACTTTACTCCCTATTGGACTCAGTATTAGGGAAGTCTGCATTTTTAAGATGTAAATTCAAAGAAATAAGGGTTTTATTAGCCTACTGTTACCATTAACATTTTACACAGCCAAAACAGCCTAAAAGCACCATAGAGATGTTTTATAAAACTAAACAAATAAATAAATAAAATAATATAAAGCAGGCAGATATTACAGTTTAACTTACAGTGTTATATTGAGTTGTTTATCTGGTACTGTACTGTGCAAAATCCTTGAGTCACCCATCATTTCTATTGTGCTGGGAAGATGGGAAATAAGTGAAACATTTATGGAAATGCAGTATATAAGGCAAAACATGCAAAGCCTAACTTTGAACATTTCTAACAATCCGTGACCGATAGTGTCCCATTTAGAGCCCCACTGATATACCGATATTAGCCATTTGATAATAGGTCAGTATTTTTAGCAGCTCATGTCATTAGTGTTGATGTTGCATAATTTGTCCATAACAAACAGCTGATCCAAGCAGAGCTGGGCTTAGTGTAAATTAGTAATCCACAACTTGCTGTGACAATAAAGAAAAAAAAAACTTTTTAAACCACACTGTCACGTATTCTCTTAGTAAGGACTCATAAATAACTATTTAAAACAAATGTCTGAGAAATCTGTTTATGTTTTAGGTGCCTGAAAAAAAATGTTGGGTGATATATTGTATTTTTTAATCACCAAATATCATAATCCTATATTGGTCAGGCTCTAGTTCCTTTGTGTGTTTTTCTATCCATGCTGCTCATCTGCTGGAGAGAGTTTTTTCAAGGTCTGCCACTTCTTCTTTTGGATGCTGGTAACCGGCTAAAGATACAATTTATTAAAATAGATGATTTTCTGTTATATATTTTTTTATATGTAGACACAATGATTGAATGAGTCATAATGAGTGTTGTTGAAAGATCTTAAAAAAAAAAGAATTATTGTTTAAGACCAAATGAAATTGTAAGAAAGTCTGGCCCCTCAGAAGCAAAATATCATCACCCTCTTAAAATAATGGTAATTTTTTTAACAAAAATTTTATTTTTGCCTAAATCATATTATCAATATTTGGTTTAGTTTTTTGTCTTTTTCCAGGTTTTTCAGAAAAGATATAGACCATTATATTAAGAGGGTGACGATATAGAGAAATGAGGTGTGGCTCAAGACTTTTGTACCGTATCTGTTCACTTGTGGTTAGTGATTGCAGTACAGTACAAGGATCCCCTTTGATTCTGTGCTCTCTGGCTGGGATAGCATATATTAGTTTTTCTTGTTGCTGGAAGTCAGAAATAAACTCCCAGGTGTTTCCCTCTTATCTCACCAGCAGCACTGTGCCCGCACAGTAGCAGCAGCAAGATCTGCACCTTTGCACCACTGTTGAGTTTTTGGCACAAAACATGGAGGCCTAACCAGCAGCGTTCAATCCTGAAATGTGTAACAAAGCTTTACTGCATCTCACAGTGGCGCATTAGAGGAAAGCCATTGTGGGACTGAAGACAAGGTGTCAAACAGATGATTTCCATAGGTCCACCGAGTAGCTATCTTCCAAAGAACGTGTGAATCTGACCTCAGTATGTAAATGTTGTCTTTGCCCTAATGTACACTAATGGTACATTTTCCATTTGACAGAGACTGCAAGGCATACAAGATAAAACTCTGAGGTAGCCTTGTGACATCCTCATCTCCCCACATTCGCTGCCACTTTTTCCTACAAATGTTACCAGTTTAATTAACATTTATTCTATCAAAGAAACTCCATGCCCCCTGGATATCAAACTTTATTACTTTTTTTAAAAAAAAGCATAGGAAAAAAAAAGTAAATTTGATGTCAGTCCTCTATGATAGAACAAACAGAGAGAATAAGTAAGAATGTGAAGAGAGATCATCGGGAAATATGCAAATGTAGATATGAATACAGATCAGGCTTCTCCTCAACAGGAGATGAATACATTTACCTCTCATCTACATGCTGATGAACAACAATAAGAAGCATTTCTGGGGCTTCAGCACTGGAGAGCATTTAAAGGCTGACGCAAAGCTTACCTGGTCAGTTGTTTTTAAAGATGATCAGATTGTCTTCACAGGCGTACAGATTGTCTATTCGAATCATTTTCTTTACAATTTATCCTTCTACCATGTAAAAGCATAGATTGTCCTGTGACCTCCAAAGGGACGGTTAATTTCTGTGCATTTACACAAGTGGTTACTGTAGAAAAATGAGAATAATTACGGGTTAATTTAGTCTCTGTAAAAACGCGCACGCGCGTGCCTTAGGCCAGGATATCTGACAGGAAGACTGAAGACTGAGGTCTGTAGTTACAGTGGAACCTCCTCAGAGAATAAATGCACAGGTGTTCTGATTAGCAGGTTAAAGAGAAAGCCACAAATATAAGCTCATCAGTAAGAATAACTGTATATGTGCGGCTGCATGAGAGCATAGTGCGCACACAAAAACGGGAGTGCTCGTTTCAGTGTGTGCACTGTATATAAAAATGTCTGTTGTTTCATCTTATTTCAGAGGATTGTACGAGTCCCTTTGGATAAATAATTCTTGCTTTTAAGTTCTACTTACACTCACCAGAGGCCAGTTTGATCACAAACAACTTTTCTTTTTATTTTGCCCCCTTCACATTATTTTTCTCTCTTTTCTTTTCTTGTCTTTTTTTTTTTTTTTTTTTTAAACTTGTGGGTTCATGGAACCATCACCAGTGTCCCCAGCCTTTTTCAGACATGGGATGCAGAAGATTGGTGGCTCCATTAATCTGTTAAAGTGATGTTATTCAGATACAGATCACTTATCACTTTTATGTTAATGTTACTTATGGCTTTATTCAGATATATACACAGCAGTGATGGAGAGCTACAGTACACACACACACACACACACACACACACACACACACAGGATTAAGAACAGAGAAAATTATTATTATTAGTATGATATGTGAAATAAAGTGCCATGAAATAACTGTTTGGGATTTTTGTTTGTTTGTTTGTTTGTATTGGTGCTATATAAATAAAATGAAATTTAATTTAATTCAATTGAAAGCCTGACAGAACTGTCCTCAGGCTTCCTTCAAGCATCAGGAGAGCAGTCACAGGGAGGTTTATAGTCCTAAAGTGGAAGGAGTGCTCCCCTAACCCCTGTGGCATGAACTCACTATATCTTTTTAATGAGACTCTCAGCGTTACAGGGCTCCAGGCTGGTGGCTGGAGGGGATGGAGTTTTCCAGGCATTAACCTGACATATGCGTAGTGATGGCTTTGGAAGGTGCACTGACACTAGCCACTAGGTATCAAAAGAGGCCCTTTGAACCAACACAGCACGTTCTATTTCTATCCGTTTCAACCCAGCAAAGCTGTTGGAGCACATATCACAGTTAATCCCAACTAGCTCCGGGGATTTTATACAAGAAACAGTATACATTATGTCTTCATACATCAAAGCAATGTATATTTGGAAATGTTTTTTTAATTTTTTTTTCTACCTGTGCCAGTATCATTCTATACAAGTAACTGGAATCAAAGTTTTTTGCATGGCTATAGCCTAAAGTCTGACCTCAATCTGTCAGGTTGATGACAAACCCATATTCATTTCTCTTCATCTGATCGCATACATTTATTTTAAACCCTGAGGGTTTACCACTCTTTTATCTAGTATAGAATTATTAAAGAAGCAATCATATGAATTATTAACCAAGTTTCGCATGGTACTGCATGACACTAGGCTGAAAAGGTCTTGCAGAGTGAGACTGTGTGACTTCAGAGAGAAGAATTGACTGAATTAACACTTTCTCTTACAAATGATAAGTTACATAAAAAAAGAAATAGTAATATACTCTATGCCATACAATCACTTTAATTACCACCTTGTTATTGTAAGTTATACATTATAGCGTAACAAAGCTGCGTTATACAAGACAAAAAAACATAATGACATTCTTGCAGAACAAGCTTGCTTTCTCTGCCGGCTCTGTGTACTGCAAGACATCTGAACGTTGGATATCCAACTGATTACCAACTAATCAGGCAAAAAACAAACTATGAGTCATGCATCACTATCCACAAACTAAGTTTCTGCTTCCTTTTTGCTACTTTCTGAGACTCACGTAAACATACTACCATGATTTTGGGTATCAGAATTTAAAAGGACATGGAACTACAAGCAAAGTGGTAAAATTTGTTTTTAAGCACTATGTTTAAATGCTGCGTGACTGAGGTTGCTCTGTAAGAGCCGATTCGGCGCTGATTTGTTGTCATCTTGGAGCGCAGTTTTTTGGGTGAGTGCTAAGCCAAGCAGCTGGGAGAGAGGAAACACATCACTCTTGAGAAAAGATGGCTGTTGCTTGGGTCGGCCATATGCCTCAGCATCTGTGAGTGACGATAAATGCTTTTGTGTAAGGGAAAATAAATCCCAGTGCCCGATTCTTTTCTTCTTTTTTTTTGTAAACACTTTAAATGCATCTTTGAATGTGGATTACTTGTTTTGTAATTAGTTTATTAGTTTTTATTGTTTTGATTTTTCAGCAGAATGACTACAGTATGTGATGAAAAAACTTGGTTAGTTGGAGTTCTCATATAAACTTCCAATCTGTTCGAATACTTCAGCCAAAAGTCCAGAGTGACTTTATAAGTTGTCCTGCTGTCCTCCCCTTTGGCTTTACCATGAGTCATCACTTGCAATTATGCCCATGTTTAGAGGCTTTGTGGTCCAAGCTGGGAAATGTGGTACTTTTAAATATATTCTGCACTGTTGTAACCATTGCAAACTGAAGTACAGCTTAAAAATAAACTTCATAGTAGAAATACGGGCCAAAAGATTAAAGTATTCTGTAGAGCTGAGAGGAACTGCAAAAAAAACAAAACAAAACAAAGAGATTTCTCTCTGGGTTTCGTGAAGCTATTTTCACATAAATTCAGTAACAAATAGTCATTACAGTATTTCCTACACTGCAAAAAGTATTGATTGAAGCTGCTATGTAAAAAATCAATTAGGATTTATAAAATGTTAACTCTGGAATAATCTGTTGAATGAGGAAAATTTTGTTGACAGCTAAAATTTAAAAACTAAATTGTTCAAAAACCTTAGGAAAGATGGATAGGAGATTAAATTAATTGACAAAATACTAAAGAAAGTGAAACAGCATTAAATCTTTATTGTTTATTGGAGGAACAGCTGGTTTCTTATGTCCCACCCACTTTCAGTTTGCAGCTTACATTCACCGGGAACTTGTTAGGTCCACCTCGCTAGTATCGGGTTGGACCCCCTTTTGTCCTCAGAACTGCTTTAATTCTTCACGGCACAGATTCAACAAGGTGCTGGAAACATTCCTCAGACATTTTCGTCCACATTGACATTAAAGCATTACACAGCTGCCAATCTCCCGTTTTACTACATCACAAAAGTGCACTACAGGATTGAGTTCTGGTGACTGTGGGGGCCATTTGAGTGCAATGAACTGACTGTCATGTTCAAGAAAGCATTATGAGATGATGTGAGCTTTGGGACATGGCACATTATCCTGCTCTGACCCAGTGTTGTTTTCGTTAACGATGACGATAACGAAATGATTTCGTTGACGACCCTTTTTTTCACGACGATAACGAGAC
>JAVDPK010002380.1:135790-159708 GCA_034780415.1 Cichlasoma orientale | reverse complement strand
ACTAAGAAGCATTTTCGTCCAAAAGACTAAGACTAAAACTAAAACTAAAATGGCTGCCAAAAACAACACTGCTCTGACCTCACACAATTGGCACATGGTGTGGTCTTCTGCTACGGTAGCCCATAAGCTCCAAGGTTCAATGAGCTGTGCATTTAGAGATGGTCTTCTGCGTAACATGGTTGTAATCATTTTGAGTTGTATATACCTCTGGTATCTGTCATATATAAGTACATACACATCCAAAAAAGAACTTTAAATGTCCTTCAAGAAGCCGGGAGAGCTATTCCTTAAGAGTACTTAAAGAAATTACAAGAAAGTTTCCCTGAGAGAGTTCAGGCTATGTTATGGAATGAAGATGGTCATACAAAATATTGACTTTGAAGCTTGTTAGAATTGTACATACTCTCTTTTTGCCTTATTGCCTTATATACTGTATTGGGATTCAGATATTAGTCCAGTATAAGAAAGGAGATAAGCAATAAGTTAAAAAAAGATTTGTATGAATGGTGCATCTTCAACACTCATTTGAGAAAAAGTCATCAACATATTCAACTTGATTTCAAATTAATTTAGTTTAGAGTTTTGTGACACCAAATCCGTTAGTCCATATGGTCAGGTCAAGGAGAGAAGCCGAGGGAGCGCCAGCCTCGGCAGAAAAAAATAGGGTTCTCTCTTGGCAAACTGTATCAAATTATGAATAAATAACCCAACATGCTGTTAGCCTGGAGATAAAACACACAACATTATCTTTCTACCCCCCAAAAATAAAAAATTAATGTATTTAAAAAAATAAAAACTAAAACAGATGGCTGCATCGTCCTCTATATCACAGGCCTTTCCAGCTCCCAGAACCATTGGCTTTTGCCTGAATTGACTGCACATGCAATAAACACGTATGCTCTTACCTACAAATACACTGAATAGCTTTCTCTCCAGCACACAGGCGTGTTCTTTCATGGTCCTTCTCTTGTTTCCTGCCCAACAACCCCCCCAGTATCTCCACTCTCCAAAAACCCTTTCTAATAAATATTAATGTTAACTCCCATGTGGTGGGACAGGGCTTACTCACAGCCAAATGATCCTCACACAGAATAATGAAGCCGGTGGGATCCAGGTGAGAGGACGGAGGGAGGCTTATGTAACTCAGTGCCATGTCAGGTAGGTTTCATCCATAATTTAAGACTCAGAGAAGCAGATTGGAGATATAGAAGGAGACGTGAGGAATTAGCCCCATAACCTAGGAAAGACATGGAAATGGGGGAAGCAAATGTAATGAGAGAGAGAGAGCCCGCAAGAGATTTAATTCAGCTCTGCAGCCGAGTTTTTGGGTGTGTGATAAATGCGATCAAGTTGCAAATACATCATGCATATACCTGCTGAGCGCGGCCATACCATTACTGCGAGGAAACGGCAGGATTTTTTGTTTATTCACTGATTCAGTAATATCACTGTGGAGCAGAAGCCATTCCTTGTGCAGGAATGATCAATGTAAAAACATCAGCAAACAACTGTCCATCACAGGAGATCTCATAACTCACAAAATTCAAAAAAATATCGGTTTGCCTTGTCTGCAAGTATCCCCTGTTGACACATATAAACAAGACAAATGGCCCTGACAGGCAATTTGACAGACACAGCAGTTGACAGCTTCACATTTTCTGGAGATCAATTTGCCACACGCAGAGCAGCCGTACATGGGCCAAACGATCAGAGAGGGACAAGAAACAACAAGGCTATTGATCTAGGTGAACTCTGAACTGTGCATTTTGACCGGGATATGATCACCCTCTGTAGAGTGAGACATCCAGGGTCAAAACAGGGTCAAAACAAGCTGGTGGATCATGTACTGCTTTTCCTTAATCAAACTGTTGGCTGAACAGCAACTGCAGCTGAGTGCAAACTACTGTACTACAATTTCCAAGTTTTTAAATCTTGATGATATTTATAGACTACTATTTCCCAAAAATAACACTCTGTTGGAAGTAATGTGAGATTATATATCACATAAATTAAGTTCATCATTTATAATTTTATCTAATATGAACATAGATGCTATTTGTTTGTGTGTGTCTATGAGTGTGTATGCTTAAAAGACACTTGATATGCACATACACGTCATAATTACCATGGAAATGCAGACATAAATATTCATAATACCCCTTCTGTCTCCATGCATACAGGTACCATTAAGTGGATAGCTATGCATGCATAATGCATCTATATCCTTATTTGTGCGCATGTGTTTGCCCTTGCATCAGAAATTCTTGCCAATACAGAGTGCATGCAGAGGTGAGTCGAGAGCCACAGTTGCAGCCGGGCCAAGGGCCAAGCTGAAGCCAGATTGATAAGAGGGCCCCTATAGAGCCCCCAGAGGGCCACTAATGGAGCTGTCATCATGCAATGTCCTTGCTGTGCAACAGCCTCCTCTGCTGTCACACTCACATCACTTATACATCACACACACATGAACACGCATACTGTTTACTGGTCTTGACGACTCAGCAGTTCGTCCTCAGCTGCAGTCAGTACCAGAGAGAGTTCAAAGACACAGCTGTGTCAGACAGCCAAAACACTGTCATCTCGGCAGGATGCAAGAGTAGAGGGGCGTTTCAAGACAAATAAAGCTGTTTAAATTTTACATCGTGTGTTCAGGGCTTTGACCTCGGGAATCTGAAAAGGTCATAAGAGACAGTGCAACAAAGAGGTTTGGTAAACCACAAAACATTTTACAGGGTGTTACACATGTCACAACCAGTCTTGTTTTTTTGTGTGTGACTGCCTTGCAGGGGGAACATTTGAATTTCTCTTGTGCTATGACTGGCTGCTTCTGCAGTTTGGAAATGAAGCGCAAAGGCATTTTCTCTGTATTTTATCTGAACGTGTGAGCAGAGAGGATGATTTAAGCCCATCACTTACATAACTAACTTTTTTTTCCTCATGTGAAGGAGATCCAAAATCAAAAGAGGAGGTTGTTTGGTTTAACCTACAGCCTCGCTGTTGTACAGTGAATCCCTGCAACCATTCAATACCATGCAGAAGCCTGAGGATTTTATATAAGGTCATTTTCACTACTACAGACCTCTCTCTTAGTGAATATGCAGCTGTGTGCACATCTGGCCTGTCAGCTTTTATTAATGACAAATAGGTCTATTAATATTTATTTTCATCATTTTTTTTTCAATCTCACTCAGTTAACATGTTTTCTTTTTACTGTTTATGTATTTTAAACAAGGTGTAGTTCAGTTCGTTGTATCATATTAGAGAAAGTTCAATAGTCCTAGAGGAGAAGAGATAGCGAAGGCTAAACTGAAACTGATTCTAGGCACAAACAGCAAGAATCTGCATTAGCCTTTCCTGAGGAGGGGATCTACTGTTTCTCTATTAGCCAGTCTCCCTTTGGCTCCTTCCTTTAGGTGTTGTCAACCAGACTCAGGAATGTCACCGACACTAATCTTAGCTTAGGAAACGAACATTTAGCAATGGTATAGACTGCAAGGGAAATTCAAGAGAAGTTAGTGGCATGGTGCAGCCCTGCAATATATCTGAGAATACCTACAAAAGCAATAGACCATGAAGAGAATCAGGATATTATTTGCAAAGTCATACTAGGATTCTGTACTTAGGCTTTCCATAGCAGCAAATTTCATTCTTGCTTCAGGCTTGGTTGCAGAAATGACGACTTTAAAAACATGCTGCATATGCATACGTTTATATATTCTGAAATGGTTTGTTCCTTATTTTATTAATAGAAATTGTTCAAAATTCTGCCAGTTATATATTTACTTTATCTCTCTTTACACACTCACAGCTTGCTTTTACTGGGTTGGACCCCGTCTTGGCTTCAGAACTGCCTTCATGGCAGAGAGTCAAAGAGGTGCTGTAAACATTCCTCAGAGATTTTGGCCCATATTGACATAATATCACATATCACATATAAAAGGCCTCTACTGGATTGAGATCTGGTTATTGTGGAGGCCGTTTGAATACAATGATAGCAGGCGTCAGAAGATGGGTAAACTGTCATGAAGGGATGGATATGGTCACCAACAATACTCAGAGAGGCTGTGGCATTTAAATTATGCTTAATTACTACTAAGAGACCAAAAGGCAGTCTGGCTATTCTCCTCTGACCTCTGGCATCAATAAAGCATTTTTGTCCAGAGAACTTCCACTTGCTGGATATTTTCTCTTTTTCCAGCCCATTTTCTATGAACCCTAGAAATGGTTGTGTGGGGAAATCCCACCAACTATGCTGTCTGGCACCAACAACTATGCTATATTCAAGGTCACTTGAATCACATTTCTTCCCCCATTCTGATGCTTGGTTTGAACTCCAGCAGATCATTTTGATCATGCATGTATTTCTAAGTGAACTGCATTACTGCCATCTGATTGGCTGTTTAGATATTTTAGTTAATGAGCAGTTGAACAGTTGCACCTAATAAAAGTGTATATGCTCATTACTTACTTCCTGGAGCCATAGCAGACCAGTGACTTTAAGGGGCTATGCACATGTCTCATCTACAAGAGAGACAGTCTGAAAAAGAACGCAATAGTCTTCATTTCATTCAGTGTATCACTTCCTAACATTAGCTAGCAGCTGTCAACACATATCAGGCTAATGTAAAGAAACACTTGAAATAGCAGAAGTAGACGGCATCCAACATGAATGTTTCCGCTCCACCTGCTCTGAAACGTCTTAGTAAAGCACACATCCATTCTTTACTTAGTTGAAGTAACTGATACTGACAGTCTGTTGCTATATGATATGACCTGTATGCATAACAATGACAGCCTTGCAGGAGGCACAGGGGTTTTTTTTTTCTATTTATCTTGCACCTTATCCGTCACCACAAGAATCAGTGAGGTTTTATCAAATCCAGTCTTCTCAAATGTTGTATGTAAAATTCACTGAACACCATGGCATACTAAAAATTAGAACTATAAAAAATATATATAATACACAGTCTATTATCTGCAGTACCAGTGACCAGGAAAGAGGTCTAAACAAGACTCAAAGAAAACATGCAGCCAATAGCAGGCTGTGGTTGCATCCAAAATACATAAAGTGAGACAGTCTAAGGTTGACTGGGAGAAAGAGAGCGAAATTGGTATCCTGCAGATGCACTCCAAATGTCAGGTCTGGTAAGAAGAAGTCAAGGCTGCCTTGACAGAGCAATATAATTGAACCCAATTTCATGACTCAACTAGATATATCTGCTCTTTTTCCTTCCGAGTGAGTGGAAGTATCTGCCACTGTCATTTTTAGAGGAGGGAGGAAATGAGCCATGGAAAAGATGGATTTGGAAGATGGGATGGTGTTTGTGTGCACGGCTGTGTGTGTGTCTGTGTGTGTGTGCGAGAGAGAGAGAGAAAGAGAGAGAGCGATAATGCATATGAGCATCAAAGAAAGTAACTGGCTCTGTAAATCTGTGGGTAGAATATGTATGACTCATGTGATCTATACGCGAGCTATACTCTAAAAAAAAAAAGTACATTTGTGAATGTGTCATAGCGTGTACAGAAAGCCTGTGAGTGTCTCGTCATCCATGAAGGTCTGTCATCGCTGGCGTGAGGCTTGGGTGTCGCCCGTCACTTTTCTTGTCATGTCAGCCATGATACCGCCACTGCATCAATCACCAATCTGCTTCTGGGTGCCAAGGCAACAAGAGAAGACACTGGAAGTAATGCACATCTCTCTTGAAAGTGCTGAAGGTTTGGCGAGCTTTTAAACATGCAACACATACAAAAGATGAATGACTAGAAGTTGTGCACACATCCAAACACACACACACACACACACAGGGAATGGTGTGTTTATGTGTCAGACACAGAAGAACAACAAGTAAATCTGGAAGTGAGGGAGTGAGTGGGCATGCAGTGACGTTTGACTGACAGTTCAGTCATGAAACATCCAGGTGGATGCTGTACTGAAGAAAATGTTTGGATTCCAGGAATGGAGGTAGGTCAGAGTATGAAGTATTATTTAGGGCTCTGACACCTTTAATAGAAGAAACCCACAAAACCTTCAACTCTTCGTGCAAATCAAAACAACTACTAGCTGTTGTCAGTCTGCTAACTGTCTGACCTCTTGCCGCTTCCTTTATTTCACAGCAGAGGCTGCAAAAGACAGATGAGATATTGATCACAGGCTCTCGGGAAAGCTGCATCTCTGTGTTGAAAAACAGACTGAGGGGGAGAGATATATGAGGAGGGGAGGTAGAAGAAAGGGGGATTCTAGGACTAAGACAGGAAGGGAAACCATTAAAAGAAGGATGGCAAGGAGGAAAAGAGGAAGATGGAGAAAGCAGCATGGAAAAATCTGATAAGTGCAGGCGGTGTACGCTGGTACTCTCCTCCTACCAGGGCTCGGAGAATAGATCCATGGCCTCCCACCTGGCTCCCATTGACTGGTCAATAGGGAATCCCTATTACAGTTGCTGCCTTGCTGGCTGTGGATATGGACTTGACACAACAGACCCATGGGAGGTTATTGGCTGCACTCCCCTTCAATAACCACTACCCATCTCCCTCCAGCTCGTCTCCATCAATCAGCTGTGTCGGCCGAGTTTGTGGTTTCCCCTTGTTTGTTTGTTCTGGCCTTTCCTCGTTGTCTTTCATTTATTTTCCCCCTTTCTTTTTTCCCCACACATCTCTCTATCTTCACTAACACATTTCAGGCTCCCTTACCTGATTTTCTGTAGCTTCTCTTCCTTCTGAACCTTCTTTTCATCTCCTCTTGCAGCCCGGGCTTTCATATCCTATTCAATCTCTTCCTCTTCAGCCTCCTCTTTTCATCTTTCCATCACTGCATCTGCTGGTCCAATCCACAGAAAAATATTCTATAAAGCTAAGGACTTGCTGCTAGAGAGACAGTGGCCTTTGAAAGAAGTGGCCTGTTCATTCATTCATTCATCCATTCCGTGCTTTTCAAAGAAAAGAGAGCATCATATTTTTTAGTGACTACTTTAAACTTGTACAGATACACACACAAACTGCGCAAAGACTTCTGCTACACTGATTTAACAGCAGCATAACAGAGGCACGGCCACATCATGAGACTTACGTAGGAAAGAAGCTGGAAATGTAGTTTAAATATAAATATTACACAGTACTCTGCAAAAATCTCGAGTTTCTCCCATTTCTTTATATTTTGCTTCCAAGAAACGAGACTTTCTGTGGAAATTGGTTGCTTTTTCACTCATTTGCAATCCACTTCCTGTACCTGACCATTTTTTAGAGGATTTCCTTTTGTTTCTTAAGCCACTTAACGCTGACCTATGAATCATTTAAGCATATAAAGGGCACCTAACTCAAGGGATGAACCAGTGTTGAGTCTACACATAAAAGACAACAAAGGACCAATTTTAAATTGTATTTTTAGGCAATTTGTTACTAGCAGCTTGTCACAAAATACACAGTTTGTTCCAATTTCTTTAGTTGAAGCTACGAGAGCGAGGAAGAGAGAAATAAAAGACAAAATAACACAGTTTGACAGGCTAATAGCATTTTGGCATGAAAGAGGTGATTCTCAAAGAGCTATTAGCCAAAAAAACTTGACAGAGAAAGGAACAAAAAGCATCCAGCATCCAAAGAAGCGCTTTGAATGTCCTTTGAGAAGTGGAGAGAACTATTCCTGAAGACTGCTTAAAGAAATGACAGGAAAGCTTCCCTAAGAGAGTTCAGGCTATGTCGAAGAATAAATGTGGTCTGACCAAATATTGACTTTCACAGCCCTCATTTCTTTCAATATAAAGAAATGAACGCTGCCCCAAGATTGTTGCACAGTACTGTAGTGGTGGATGTAGCAAGGTAATCTCTGGCACCTGCAGCAGTAGGGGGGGCTATCATATCTCCCTGACCAGTACCGCAGCCTGATATATCGCCGGGCGATCAACTGCGGGCTAGAACCCTGCATCAGAATAGCATACAGATATCAAGTGGTGAAATAATCCTGACATTATGTCCAGTATTAATGAACTGTTATAGAGGTATGGCTGTAATCTGCTCCTTTAACTCCTGGAGGAAATCCCCTCTTATTTGTTTTTCCACACTGCAAGAACTAGGGATTAAGAAAGTTATTAGAACTCTGATTTAAGGGCTTTTTTTTTAGCTACTACTTCAGGGTACACAAGAGAAACCTATGAAATACATGAGTACACAGCGACTGGCCCAGATGTAAGCATAAACTGTTATTGCACTGGCAACTGGCAATATTAAAAGATATCCCTGTAAACATCAGCTATGTAAGCAACACTTGAGCAGCTCTAATAGAGCAAAGCAGAAAAAAGGACCAACAGTGAAGTTAAGCCTTTATGTGATAGTTCTAGGGGGAACTCCCCCTGTGGGCAGTTGTCCTCAGGGAGTCCCCAGAACTCTTTGGTCTCATTATATAACATAATCATATAACATAATCTCTGCTTTAAAGGTTTCCTCGTCGGAACCCTCCCTTTTCCCAGCATCACCTTTCCCACAAGCCCCAGGCAGTCAATATCAATATTCAGCTACAAACTGTGCTGCACACGGGCATTGAATTCAGGAGAAAGAAAAAAAAAAGTAAATAAAACAGAATGCAAGACCAAATCATGCTCATTCAATGAAGTGTAACTAGGAAAGATAGATCCCCACTTTATTTATTTATTTTTTTTCCCCCTGCAGTTTAATATATTTTACTGTGCCTGGTATAAAACTGCCGAGCTACTCTCCATCACTTGCAAATACAAGATTGAATTTTGGGGGAGAAAAGGGGAAGGGGGAGAGAGATAGAGAGAAAGATCAAGAGTTACAGAGAGAGAGCGGGCAGTAGGTGGTGGTGGGTGAAACCAGTAAATCTGTGCGTGTAAGTGTACTGGCACAGGGAATGTCTGATTTCTTTTCAGTTGCCCCCCCTCTCTCCCCCCTGCCCCGCCTCCACCCGCACATTTCTTAAGGGAATTGATATGTGAGGACAGACAGACTGAGAGAAAAGAGACCGAAAATGAAATAAGGAAACATTCAATCTGACAATATGAAGCCCATGCTGCTGATATTCAATATTTCTTTAATGCTTTTAAAGTATTATCTTCAATCCCATTTCAAAGCCCCATCACAGAGACATAGAGGGCCTGTTCTTCCTCGCTCACATTTCCCCTTACAGTACCGCTCCTTTTTTCTTCCTCTGTCCTTCTCGCTCGTTTTTCTCTCCACTCTCTTTTTTTCAATCTAGGATCATGCCGTGCTGAATTTGATATAATGAATCAGTCGGTACCAAAAATATGGAGCAGGGAGTGTGCTCGGTGACCTGCTGAACCCAGTGCAACATCCTCACGCTGGTCTTTCTTCAGCAGTGCTCTTAAGTAGTAGAAGTGAGATCTTATCCAACCTATCCCATCATACCCCCTGAACAAAGACATAAACGCCCAAGCGCACAATCTTCCATTGTGACTCCTTGTTTCCTGTTGCACATAATTACACACACATCCAGTGTCCTATGTGTGATTTCTGCTTCCAGCTATTGCCCATCTAGAATCACACATCCACCAAAACATACAGTAAACCCCGTGGGTTGCAAAGTGGCTTGTATGTACACAGTAACTGTAGGCAGGCTAAACAGCTTAAATAGTGCACCCTATATGATGTTTACCAGTTGGATGCATATAATGGTATCAGCTGAGCTATCAGCTGATATGGGCTGGCGGTGAGATCAGCTGATCTGCCGGGATTGCGACTGTGCTTGACTTTATGGGTGATTTGATTTATGTTAGATTTACTTTTATTGTCAAAAAAGTAAAACTGATAAATTCTGAATTAGGCTGATTGAAATCATATTGATTTAATTTGAATTGCCATAATGGAGCCATAATGGAGCTCTGGTTCTGGACTCACAAATGAAGCAGTCCAAACTACAACACCAGTCTCAAATTCTCAAGTTTCAAATTTTTCCATTACATTTTTTTTTTAAATAAACAAAAACATAGAACATACAGAGAGATGTCAAACACTTCCTACATGCTTGCTGAAATAAACTCTGGCTCTCCACTTCACTTTCTTTCAGCAGGTGATCATCTAATAAATCATAAAAATAAAAAAGAGTGACTGTTTTTTAGGTTTTTTTTTTTTTTTTTAGAATGACTGACAAGTCTGCAGTGTAACTTTAAAGTCCTATCTCCCAGGAAATATGTTCCCGTACAACTACTAACAATTGCATTCTGAGTTACATTTCAAATTCAATTTGTTGGTGATCTTTTTTTTTGCAGTGAACCTAAATCTTTGCCATTTAGGTTTTTGCTTATTTCCTGTCTCTCCTTTTCAGGCAACCCAACATATATAAAATTTGGTGGGACTATGACTGGCATTCAACGACTGCTTCCAGGTGAGAGCTTGGACCAAATTCTCTAATCCAGCATGACTGTTTGCCTATAAGCTTATCAGTGCCTTATATCAATGCTGGCATGTTTTTTTTTCTTTTTTCTGACAGATGTGTACTGCAAAATAGTAACATCAAGCAAAAACTCCACTGACATTAGTTGGGCTCAATTTAGTTCAGTTTAGTTGCCATTTACATGCAATCTGTTTGTGATAATATAGCAGTTAACTGTGATAAACCAGCAAAAGTTGCAAGTCTGTTGTTATCTACATACACAGAAATTTACATTAAACAAAAATTCACATTAATGACTTACATTCACAGTCCAGCCAGAGCCTCACAGATCTGAAATTCAGAAATTCCATCACAAATAGTGAAGTTCCAAACTTCGGTACCATGACAAGTCCCCCCCACCACCACCACCCACCCACTGCAAAAGAGTTAATGATTACCAGAGCACAAACTATAAAGACTGTCTGAAGATGAATACAAATATTTAATGATACTGTGTCTAGTGTAACTTTAAGTTAAACATTTGCACACATTTTTAAACAGTTTGCCTTTGGAATTTAAAACAGCTGTAATCATTACAGAAACTTTAAAATATGCAATGGTGGAAAAAAAGAGGACTCAAATTTCATACAAAACATATATGACAGAAATAAGATCATCTGCTCTCTGTGATCGGCAATAACAGGATGTACAATTTATATCTAGTGCAGATAACATCTGATGGCTTGTAAAATAATACCACTCCCATTCAAAGCGGAAACCAAGAAGATATTAGCAGTGAAAGTTCTATTACAACATCGTGAATACAGAGAGTAAAACTGTATTCTCACTTCTCTTTTCATTAGATACTACTACTCCAAGCATTCTGAGTTATTTAGCATTCATGTGTTACGTACATCAGGCTTGTTAAAGTATATTAGTAATAAACACAAACGAGAGTAAGCCATGACAGGTGAACGGAGGTAAAGGTTGTGGGCTGTGCATGTGTTTCTGACTTTCGCATCTGTGGAGTCTGCGCCACATCTCATCAGTATTCTGAATGAGTGTGTCCTGTTTTCATCAGACGCCTCATCCCCACCCCGAGCTCCCATCTCAATGATGCAAAGCATGTCTGTGTCCATGGACAGGAAAGTGCACACGCATGGTGCATGACTTAAAAGTCAGCCTTGAGAGAAGTGAGGAAACTGCAATAGAACTCGAAACAATGAGGAAGCCCAAAAATAGCTTTAATTTTCACTGGAAATACTATTAAACACATTTAGGAAGGCTGTTGTTTTGCATTTGTTTTCTTTTACGTAATATTTTATGTGCTAAAAAACAGCATGGAGGGGAAACCTGCAGATGATTGATTATAAATCTCTTACTGTGAGATTCAGCGTGAGGATTATGTAACGCAAAGCCTAGTAGGGTTTCCTGGGGTTTGTTGGGGAACTTTTTAAAAGGCAGTGCACACAAAAATGTTCTATACATATGCTAATAACCCATGCAAGGTGAGCTCAGCTTCAGAACTAGCAAGAGCGATCCTCCAAAAAGCATTATAAACTTAAACCAGTTATTTGCGAAACTCCTGCATTCTTGACAAGAAGGAAATGTTTTGCAGCAACTCGAGTGCCCAGATTATGGTTAACATAGCTACTGTGGCATTATATGATAATGTGGGACTGGAAAAATTTAACCCTTAAACCCATATACCATCACACATTTTAAAAAGTAACTAAATAATCAATGTTAACAACTTTGGTTGCTTAATAACCCAGAGCAGTGCATTTTTAATGTCTCAGCTTCTCCCATTAACAGGGTCTACAATGGCACAACTGAAGAGAGACCCGTCACACAGAGAACAGAGAATCTCAGGCCTGTAATTAGAATCGATAATTCATTTTCCCCTTTTCTGCCACTGTTCCATTCAAACAACTCCTTACACACTATCGAGAGACTTTCAAAATCTCTTCAGGGTCACAGTAATTGATCTGGGTTTTTTTTTTTTTTCTTTCCTCACTGTGCACCTGACCAAAATCTCATCAGCTAAATGCGGAGGAGTGCATTCTTCTTGGGGTAATTGTCTTTGACAAGCATGCAAAGTTTTTGCTGCTCTTTTCCAGGTGCTGGCGTTGTTCTTTTGGGCTAGTTAATTTGGGGTGCAGCAGGAACTTTTGGTCATTGAATGCATGGGTGCCAGACAAAGAGGGCGTCGTGCTATGTATCATCCTCGCAATAATGGAGCCTATTAGAGGTCTGAAGCTGAAAGCTTAGAGTCAGTAAGTGGGTGAGAAGCAGAGCCTGGATTTTCATGTGTACTTGCTGGAATAATTACAGAAGTTTTTAAGTTTCTTCACTTCAGTGGTGGATTTAATCACTGTCAAACAAGAAGCCACCCATTGTGTGAATGCATTTATTCCAACTCTTGATGTTTCCTCTGTCTGTGCATTTGAGCTGATGTAATTACATCCCGCTGTTAATATAATGGACTTTAATTGCTCGTCTTCAGATTCATTTCCACTCCCCTGAAATTTTCTAAAATGCACATGTTAATGTACATGCAACATCATTATTGCCAGCATGGTCAATATGACCCTGCTGGGAACATTAGTATGACCGTAATCACTGTCATCACTACTGTCACCAGTGCTGTTCCTGTCAGATAAAGAACTCACATCATTCTAAACTTGTGAAGTGAATCACAGTCAGTGTCAGGCAGGAGATCGCTCTGGGACATTGCAACGAGCGTGGCTACCTACACATGCCTTAGCTTCAGCACAGGCATGTTACAGTTGCACATTTCTACATGTGGATGTCACCCACAGAGACATAGATAATGGTGGTTGTGACTGGCTTCTCTGTCACTCTGCCATTCCCATCTCTCTGGCTGGGATTTAATGTGACACTTATAGCTATTGCATGGCTTAGCCCCCAGATAGCAGGAAACCATGCCTGAATGGAAATGAGATTGTCATCTGTCAGCTACACCCATCAAACCACTGGAACACTGACAAAAAGAGTGGAAGAAAGATTGAGAGAGATACTGGGTGATGGAGAGGAAGAGGAGGAACCCTGTACATGGCTTTTGTATTTGCTCCTCATCATAGAAGCTCTTATCTGAAGACGGCGAGGCTAGCATGACTCAGATGGTACAGAATACAAATGTGGACAGACATGAATCATTGGTCTATGTCACAAAGGTCTTTCACCCAGCAAGATTTTTCATTTGAATTACATGATATCAAGACTGATGGCGCATTCAGAACAAAAAAGTAGCACTTTTCCAAAGCTGGGAGTTTTGTATATCACTTATTAAATGGGTCCTGGACAGAGGAACCCCTTGAAACACAGCAACAGCCCATACTGTGATTGTTAGCGCTTTTGACACCCACATCAGTTTTTGCTGTTTCTTGTTGTATTCCTCAGATATATAAGTATTTTTATAGTGAGGCATTCTTTTTTACATTGCTTTGGCTTTACACCAGCATAATGGATTTGAAGTCACTGCTGATTTTCAGCTTTAAGGTTGTTTGGAGATGTTAAAATCCTTACTGGATGAAGAGTGTAGGAAAATGTTTCAAAATAAATACCTATGCAGATTTCTAAAGGGCAAAGAAATTAATGTTTTTGACTAAAAACGTCATTCTCTTTACTGTACTCCAACTGGGCGTATGTTTCATTTGCTAAAGTCCAGACTGAAGATGAAGTGCTGATCTGGTAGAGCTTCCGAAGGCAAGATGCTAATTATCTGCTGATCTCTAGGGGTTGGAGACTTCAGCCAGTTAATGACCACTAAAGATGTGCAACCACTTATTACATATCAGTAGTACATGCCCATGCTAGATTGCTCTTTGGCCTTTTCATGATGTTGGCAGTGAAATTAAAATGATACAATACTTTTATAAGGTGCTCTAGGTGAATAAATGCAGAAATTGGGTCAGATTAGCGTATTGCTAGGTGGTTGCTAGGCAACACAATGACGTTATATCATATATAATTCAGCTTTTGTGGACATAAATCATGTCAGACAGTGTTACTGTCACGAAATTAAAACAATAGAATGCTTTCATAAGGTGCTGTAGATGCATAAAGGCAAAAAATAGATGTAAAAAAACAAACAAACAGGTAATTTTAGCTTATTGGAAGCTGGTTGCCAGGCAACCTGATGGCATCGTAATATATCATGCATAACTTAAGTTTTGCGGATATAAATTATATATCACTGTTGTGAAATTAAAAAAAAATGATACAATGCTTTTATAAGGTGTAAATGCTAGGTGGTTGCTAGGCAAAATGATGATGTCATAATATCTCATATAGATGTGAACCTTCAGGAGCCTAAGATGTAGCTGTGGACCAATTTTGGATGCCCAATTCCTGATCATGTAGGAAGAATTGGCAGACAAAGAAAAACACACAAAAAAGAAACTTACATACTTCGCGTAAGATGACTTTGCCTCAGTGGCCTGCAGGTTAAGATGCTGATTAAGACCTTCTGTGTCCCGTTTATATTAAACAATGTATGTTTGTGTGATGAGTTATTAAAATGTGGATCCAAATGCAGACAGAAGAAGCAGGTTTAGCAAACTTTAAAACTATGCTGTAAAAAATAAATAAATAAAGAAAAGGCTGGTTCAAACAAAACAGGAATCCAAGAAAGAGAGGCGACCAGAGGAAACAAGAACCAAAGCAGAAGGAGAGAACACAGAGTGACAAAAGACTGAAGGAGAGACAGGACTTTAAATACATGGAGAACTAATTGAGAACAGCTGGAAACAGTGAGTGCAAGTCAGACAATCAGCAAAGAGGGAAAACTAACAAAGGAAGTACTAATGAGAAATACTAATGAGAAAATTAACCTTCAAAATAAAACAGAAAGTAGCTAAAGTACAAATAACACAGGTAAACACGAGGGCAGAGATAGAGAGAAAGAAGAAACTGGGGAAATTAGAAACACAAAGGTGTCGAACAAAAACCAATTAATATGAATAACAGTGAATATAACAGAACAATGACAAATTTGTTGCAAAATACTCTACACAACACTATATAATACAATGCCATTTTCATCTGTCCATTAAATTCAGGCACTGACAAAAGCAATTACTGTTTTTAATTTTATGAGCAGTTTTATATTCAGTTTAGGTTCCACACAACTGGATTATCATGGATCAAAGTGCTTACATGGAAATGTAAACATCCTCAAATTACCTCAACCTCAGTCATTGTTTAATACCAAATCTAAAGAGTCCTTTTGCACATGTGTCTTAAACAAAACTAAGTCACTTTCCAAAAAAAAAGAAGCTCTCACACTTCCCTGTTTGAGTATAATGCCAAGTCCAGCCGAAGGAGAGTTATTGAGCCCTCTTGAAGGTAACGGCAGAAGGAAGTGGGGGGGCCAGTGAGCCAAAATTAAATTAGCATCACAATAAATCAGCAGTAGAGAGACAGCAGTCAGAGTAAAGGTGAGGGAAGAAGGCCATGGATTTTCTGCCACGGGGGCAAATTGCTGTCAATCAGCTGTCTGAAGGAGTGCTGTATATGAACAGCAAAACCACAAATGGGACATACAAACACACAGACACATACACATAAATATAAATAAACCGCCTCCAGCTAATAAACCTGCACGTAAAAAAGCCCACACTCACATACACAGTCTTCCATGCATTGATTCTTTAAAAATAAGAAATCATTGACTGAGGCCAACTTGATTGGGTACGTTGACAGGACAGTGATCGATATTGATGCCCTGAGCTGCAGTGAGAGCAGAGATCACTAATACAGAGTAGGTGCTCTGAATTGCATTATTGCACAGTAAATGCACACATACACAGGCACACACACACACCAGTTGGTAATTAGTCAGCCTGACAGAACATCCCATGGCAAGCGAGGACAACTAGAGCTGAATTACACCAGAGAAGCTACTCCTGGAAACATGCGCACAGTCACAGACTTACACACAGTCACCAGGGAGGGTCTCTGCACAGTATGAGGGCCTAATTAAGACACAGAGATAATTGGGGGTGGGGGTGGGGGGGGGGATATGTGTCTGTTTATTTCAAAGATGTTCAATTACTCAAAGCAACAAAACATGCACACAAACCCCAACAAACACCTTCCCTTGGGGGGTCAGGCAGAGTAGGAGAAAGGTACTGTAGGGGAAAGCAAAAGGACAGCAGGCCACTGGCAAACACATACAGCGGGACACAAAAGCATATACTAAAGGGATACATGCCAAATTTAGCTGGAGAAAGGCAGGCTGAGAGGTCGCAAAGAGGGAGAGGGAGAAAGAGGGATGGGGGGGGGGGGGTCCGACAGAACAGCAGATGAAAAATGAGGCTACCTTGCAGACAGGCCTCAGACGACACAACATACTCCCAATGTAGTTGAGCCTTGGGGATACACAGGGAATTTTGGGTAATGCGGTTCGACGTGCCACAGCTCAGTGGCCCCCTGACTGGCTGCTCAGACTGGGCCGAGGAGCTTGCTGAGGGATGGGGCATGGTGGAGATTCCTGATTGGTTGTGGTGTTTCTGGAGGCAGCCTGTGAAAACACAGCCTATGTAGGCTTGTCCTCAAACTAAGGTCGATAAGCAGCTGACACAAAGGTGCACAGCCTTTATCAACAGCAAGCAAATTGGGCAATATATTGTCTGTTAAATCCAGAATTGAATTTAAAATCATTCTCGTCACATACAAGGTCTTGAATAATCAGCCCCCATCTTATCTTAAAGACCTCATAGTACCGCATCACCCGAACAGAGCACTTCGCTCTCAGACTGCAGACACTGTCCCTCCCTGAGCCTGATTCTCCTGGAGGTTTCTTCCTGTTAAAAGGGAGTTTTTCCTTCCCACTGTCACCAAGTACCTGCTCATAGGGGGTCGTTTTGACTGTTGGATTTTTTCTGTAATTATTGTAGGGTCTTTACCTTACAATATAAAGTGCCTTGAGGCGATTTGGTGATATACAAATAGAATTGAATTGAATTCTGTATTAACACTGGCAAATTCTCAAAACTTCATGCCATCACATCATCTGAGGATGTGTTTCTAGAAATATATAACTAACCAATTCACATCCAATAGCCAAGTAAATGTGGACATGTAAAGGTGACAACAACAGTCACTGAACATATTCACAGTTGGATAAAGCGATTACTTTTTGGACATGTAAGAGTCAAACCATTTATGCATCTTTTCAGGAATGGCCAGCTGAAGGAAAGTCTTCTTTCCTGTGCTTGCCCTTATCCTTACTTAGTAATACTATTTTACAAACATGCTTACCTAGAGCTCCTTGCAGACTTCTGCAGAAACCTCAAAAATGCTTACTAGCACAACCATCAAGCACATGGAGTGATATTAGTTTAATGCAAGTTAGGATTAATAGAGATATAGAGCTACTCAGTCACCTCGTTCTTAGTTGCATTTTGAAACTGAGACATCTTTTCAGTATGAAACAGCTGCCCATTGGTTGCAATGCCGTGTATCATGCATTAGCTAACATCTTAATCACCATAAAGATGACTCAAACATAATTAGATTTTCTCCCCCCCTCCCCTGTGCTTTCCTGATTTGGTGTTTCACTTGCTCTATGTGAATTTGAGGTCATCTCTCACTTCCATCCCTCACCTCTTCCTTTACTGGGAATGTCTCTCACTCTCGCCTGCTTTACCTCCATTTCTCTGTACTTCATAGCTATGAATGGTGCTTTTTATGGATGAGGTAGCTAATGAAGGATCCATCTTCGGTGATTAACATTTTCCCAGGCCCGGGAATTGTCTGTGGGTTCAATTATCACTCAGGAGCCCACCTATTGTTCAGGTGGCATGCGCCTGCTAAGTGGAAGTTTATACCTTCAACATTGTGCATTAGTGCACATCAATTATGCAGGTGGCAGCAATTACATATTTATGCATTCTGATAATTACATTTTTAATACAGCAGATGTCAGCTTCATTTATAGCAGTTAATGAAAATGAATGACATCCATTTTACAGTGAGAAGTTCACAGAAGTGCTGAAAATATGTGGCTGAGAGTCAGTTTTGCTTCGGTGACTTCAGCTACATTGTGAATAAAACAGATGTATCCTTCACTGATTAGGAGAGCTTAAGCAACATGAAGTTGTTATTTCATTGTAGGGATCGTGATTAATGTGAATACTCATGCACTAAGTGTTGTGCTACAAAATGGCTGCTATGCATAAATGCTCTACGTGTGCACAGTGGTCATTAACAGCGTAAGCGGTAAGTATTCGATAATGTAGCAGATCATTATCTTTCACTCAGCCTCGTCAGGTTATGAAAGCAACAGAACACGCCAATCAGTGTCTCCCAATTCTGCAGCACTCTTGCATAACCAGTCATATGCTATAAAAAGGCACAAACTGGGGCAAAAGTTTGTAGGGAAGGACTCTGCAGCATGAGGGTCGACATTCCCGAAGACTGAAAGAACTCTGTGCTCAAATTCATGATGGCATTTTGTCCAGTTTCTGACATCTGAAAAATGAGTCACCAGTTGTGAGTGGCATCCCCACAAAAGAACCCCAGGAGAGAATTGACAGCAACTCAAAAGCATGTTGTTCTAAATTTTCAGGGAGAACGCTAGATTCACTGTCCGGTCACTTGTAGCAATGCAGGACTCATCATCACATGCCCGTAGGAATGTGACTACACGCTAATGTGGTGGTCAGATTTCCAAAAATATTTCTGCGTCAGCCGCCCACTGTGAACAGCAAAAAAAAAAAAAAGAAAAAAAAAAGAAAGTCATCATAAGCAGCAGGTTTATACACTGGAGCCTCCTCACAGTATTCATCCTTTGAACCTTTCTGTCTTGCTTCATCAAAACTGAAAATGCACTTACATACCAAGTACTTCTTAAGGTGTGTGAATTATTTGGTGGCCATTAAGCTGATGGCTTTGATCTTGGAATAACAAGTGTTGTTAGATACTTCTGACATCCACTGCAAATGCAGATTTCAAATGCTTGACAAGTGAAAGGAGACTAGCCAATGGGAAATAACCTCAACTATAATCAAATAAAAAAGCAAGAGGCCTTCAGCTCCATTTAGCTCTTTGACAGGTGAGCTGGCCACTACTGCATAGATCCTGCATTAAAAAACAAACAAAAAAAACTTATGAAATGAACTATAATATAATTAAAGAATAATGATCAGTTAGTTGCAAATAAGATCATTCATTTTAGGCCCCAGCCTAGGCTCGGGGGCTGGTTGGCAACCACCTGGCAAACCAGGAAAAATGCTAGGAAAAATAACTTGCCAGAAATGCTAGGAAAAAAGACTATTCCCTGACCAATTGGCTAGTTGCTAGGTGAAACTGATTGCAAAGAGGTACACTGTATCGCACCAAAGCACCTCCTTACGATTGCTTTGTCACCAGGAGATTGTCCTGGTCGCCCGTAGTTTGCATATAAGATGCTGACTTGTCTGCAAACACTTGCCAACTTCTCATCAAGCAGTTGTAAAACTATGAGGAGTATGGTGCAAACTGGAAATGGAGACCATTTGCCTTCAATGTAAAAGTTGTGCCTTTTCAACACTGTTGGTTTCAGCAGTAAGGCACAACTTTGACTAAAACTACAGAATACCACGAAAAAAAAGTTGTTTTACCTCACTCCCTCCTCCCTTTAGGCAAAGCTGCCCCTCAGAAACACATAAACAGAACACAGAGTTCTGTGCTCACCATATGAGGAATATTCACTTTCACTGAGATAATCAAGAGACGAGTAGAAAATTAAATTGTCTGAAACAGAGTTTTTAGAGCAGTCTGAAGCCTGAATTTTTGGCTTGTAGGCATACCTCATTATTTCAAACTATCCAACAAGGTATATATGACAGGAAATAGGGAAAAGCACAAGACCTTAGGTTCTTTTACCTACTGTACTCTTCTCAAGGTAACAGATGATTTAAGTATAAAAATAGAAGGTATTTTCACTGTTCCTGAATCGTAGATATTTTAGTAGTTTTAAAAAGTCTTGTAGTGTAATGTTCTTGCTACAAAATGTCCTACATTTATCAAGAAAAACAGTTCCAATAAACCAAGCAGACTGAGTTACCACGAAAAAAAAGAAAATCTGTCAATAGTTTCTCAAATTATTGGCATATTTCTTTGGATTACACCATGTTGTATTTGTGTTTGTCTTATTGCAGCATGTTTTTTAAAAATAAAGTACAAAGTAATTTCTTGACAGATGATTAGATATTCTGAGTACAGCCTTATCTGTGAAGCTTATTGGCTATGAAGTGCAAAATTGGACATGACTCCCCTGGGTGTAGGCCAACACTTCTGTCTGGGCTTAGTTAAGTTTATGGAACTCGTGCATCACCACCACAACTTGGCAGAGGATGGCCAGACACAGACAGAGAAAACTGTGAAAATGAGTGTGATGTTAACGAGATACACAGAGGCTGTCGTGACATCTACAGATCCCCCACCCCCACCCCCACCCCCCCAGTCCTCCAGTGTTAGTGCTTATGTTGGTGACTATGGCTGGGAAAGTTAAGGGCAAATGTAAATTATTACTGATCAATACCTGCCAGCACAGGTAGAGAAACTGAACTTCAGCTTGCACAGGAATGCATTCCTGCCTGTCAATCACTGACTTCTGCCCTAAATTGAAAATCCAATACTTGTTTATGAAGCTCCAGATATTGCGATTAATTAAATTTTTGTCATGCTGACAGTCCTCCACCTCCTTTCCCCACTGGTGATTCACAGGGTGGAAAAGCAGAGTCCATCTTCCTTCTTTCATTTGCTCGAGGAAAAATTCCAGAATGAGAGAGATGTCAAAAACACACACACACACACACACACACACACACACACACAGGCCGATGTCAAAACAATTCATGCGGCGTAATATTTGTGCAAAGGAGCTTTAATACGGTGACAGAAAAGCACATACAATATTCATGAGATAGATCTCAGAAGCTTCTTAGATGAGTTTCATGTACAAACTGATGATTGACTGGCTTATAATTGTCTCGGTCATCAAGCGAGCAACACTTTGAATGACAAAAAAGGACATTCAAAAAAAGAGCCCGAAACGTGAGCAAATGCCAAGACTCATATTTAGCTAACAAGCCTCGCTAGTAAACAGTGTTGTACCAGTTTGCAATATTTGATGAGAAAATAAATAAGCTACCCCAAAAAGAAAGGCACTGCATAAATTTGGTAAACAAGTACCTAATGAGAAGAATTCAGAATCAGAGAATTAATCAGAACCAGCAAAACGATTGTGTCTGACAAGCCGCTAACACAATGGCTTTCAAGAGCAGTTTATTCATCAGCAGTTTCTCTCCTGTGTCCCTCCAGCCCCCATGGTGAGGTTCCACTGCAACCTGTTGCCTTGGAGACAGTAGAGCTCTAAAACAGTAGTGTTAAGGCAGTAATAAGGAGACGGACATCGTTTCATTTGCTTCCTGTTAATTGAAAACTGTGCCAAAGCTGTGATCGTTTCAGGACTCACTGGTACTTAATTGTTTTTACACGAAGACTTTGACAGGTAAGATGCTTATCCTGTCATACAAACATTAACTTGACATTGGCCATTAGTTTACATCTCACTGTCTACACTTGTGAGACAGCTCAATTATTGTTTATAGGCAGCACCTCAGCATCTATGCAATTACAACAAACTGTCAGGTTGGGCCAAATCTACTTATATAAGATAGAGGAAGTCATTGCTGTGTTACTGTATTTCTAGTAATTGACTAAAGCAAATTGCAACTAGTTATTATCTTCTAATTAAGTCCGTCGTGAATTTACCTCCCCCTCTCCTCTTGGATCATTATCAGCAGCATCATCATCACCCTCCAGCAGCATTCCCCCATTTTTGTCTATGCATTAAAACCACTTTTTAAATTCCTAAATCCTCCACTAAAGTTCTCCTCAAAATGTCTCACAATCCTTTTACTAATGGTTTCCCACCGTTAGCTCCTAAAATTTTAACTATTTCATCAAGTTCTCGCAGAGCCTCCTGGTTTTCCAAAGGAGCAATATATGTTGGTTCCCTCTACAAAGGACACAAGTGAGAAATTGATGGATGAGTGGGCTGGAGTTTGCCATTTTCCAAATCACGTCCTGAGGATCTTAAAAGCAAGGGGGATGAAAACAGGATGGGCTCTGCTGGTATCAATCTGCCCAATGCCTGCCCCTGATGGATGGCCCCAACCACTATCCATAATTACCTGCTTGTTAACAGCAGAGAAAACATGGCAGATCTAAGGAGGAAGTCCCTCTACACTTGCTTGCTTTTTTGTCGTTGCTTTGTCCTCCTCTTACTATGGATACTGATGTGGGTAGCTATATAATGTTATCCCATTTTGTCTTGTTCAGCAAGATAGCCATCAGTCATCAAACTTTGTCCCTAGCAAGGTTGTCCCTAAGCCAATGTAATGGAGTGCTGGTTGGCAGCTCTTGATCCACAGATTGATGCTGGTGTGGTGATTAATATTAGGGTACATACGCCCAGGTTAGTGGAGGCCTGACAGTTTCATTGATAAATTATACACACGACTGCATGAAAAGCATCAATCTAAATTCCTTGCCTCGCTTTTTTTTGTCCTTGAGCATTCCTCAGAGCTAATCTGTGGTGGTTTGAAGTACTGTCAGCTTGGAAGCTACTCGGTCTATGCTGGCTTGTTGGTGTCCACAAATATTGTCTGGGATTAGAATGCAGCTGTAGCTCAAGGTTGCAAAAAACAAGCCTTTCACTGAATTACTAGACTGGAACTTCTTGTTAAATTCAGAGCTGTGTTTTGTTCGCTTTGATGTCTTGGTTCACTGGTATCAAATGCAACTCGCTCGATCTAAGTGAAATTAATGCAAAAGACAATCTTTAAAGTCAAAGCTTTCACTGTAAAAACTGGTCAGGTCCACCACGGCAAATTACTGGCAGAACAGCCTATGTAGGTCAGAGACACTCTTTTAACATTCACCATCATTATTTGATCAGCGTTAACAAAGCCGATCAAATAACAAGGCAACAAGCAGGAGAGAAATGAATCTTAAACCACAAGCCTGGACCCAATCCATCAGGGATCCAAACAGGACGAGAAGAGGAGCGTCAAAGAAAATTCAATCAAAGGAAACGGCACAAGGACTCAAACAGAGAGATAATGTCCACTCCCCTTCCCGTATACACAGCCTTCTTCACATTCCCCTCCATCGTTTCTCCTACCACACAGATGGATGCACTTTTGAAGAGGAATCCAAGGAAACTTTTAATAAACAAGAAGCTGGCTGAGGGGCTTTTTGAATTATCTCATGGTCGATAAGCACCCCACAGCGCAAACAGCAGTGGCGAAGGGCTCTGGTCAGATAAAAAGCATCTTTTCAGAAGAATAGAGGAGGGAGCTGACACTTGAGGAGAGATTAGCCAGGCCTCTTTTCAGGCCTTGTCAGGGCCATTGGACAGGAATCAACACTGAAAGAGAGCTCAAAGAAGAGTGGGAGGGCTCATGACAAAAAAATAGAAAAAGTCTTGTGTTTCAAATATTTGTTTCACATTGATGTCGAAAATGTGTTACATGCCATGCTTACTGTTTAGACAGAGTGA
>JAVDPK010002380.1:117695-135690 GCA_034780415.1 Cichlasoma orientale | reverse complement strand
ATATATATAATCTTCTGTTGTTAGCTAGCTGGTCAAGAAGTATTTGCTTACAATATACAGTCATCTCTTATCATCCCTCCACCACAGTTGGTATGAGGTGTGCATCATGACCAAACACTTTGGTCTCATCTGTCAAAAGGACATTGTTCCATTGATTTGTTCATAACTGAAGCCATGCTGCCATGTTTTTGTTTGTTTGTTTTTTTGTTTGTTTTTTAAGAGAGAGGGCTTTCTATCTGGCAACCCTTCCAAACAAGCCATACTTCTTCAGTCTTTTTCCAATTGTACTGTCATGAACTTTGACATTTAACATACTAATTGAGGCCTGTGGAGTCTGAGATGCAACTCTTGGATTTTTGCAGTTTTTCTGAGCATTGCCAAATCTGACGTGGGGTGAATCTAGTGGGATATACACACACACACCTGACTCACACACACCTGAATGTTCCAGACCAGCAAACAGCTAAAACGTCAGCTTTTATAGAGGCGGTCACACTTGTTGATGATCAATTAAAGAAGTGCATTTGCAGCACCTGGCTGTTTCTTATCTTCTTCCTCCTATGGACACAATAAGGGTGTGCTTTTTCACAGGCCTGCAGAGTCCTCTGAACTCTGTACGGTGGTCCCTATCTTGACACAACCAAGATGGCAAGATGAAAGTGAGAAGGATACACTATATAGTGAGTATAAGTCTAAAAGCAGGTGAACTGAGACACAGTGATTGTATAAATAAACAGTCTCATCTCTCCCTCCTGCCCGTCAATCTGTTCTCCTCCTGTTCACGACTCCCCACTGTTCCCAAAGGTTTTTATTTCCTGTTGGATTAGCTTGTTAGCTAGCTGTACTGTTGTTCGGACACTGCTCGCAATAATGTTGTTCTTCCAGGTTGTGATCAATAATTTTGTTGTGTTAAAAAGTACCAAAGGATAGAAAGAAAGAATATAAAAAAAAGTTTTAGCCTGAGAACAATGGTCCCAAATTACCATCCTACTGTACATAATCTGCATATGTTTCTCAGGATCAAAGTTTGTGTTGTTTTTTTTTAACCTTTTGGGGTTGCTGCCATAGTCTCCCTTTGATGTCCTTAGATCAATTACGGGGTCCCATGGGAAGTGTGGCAATTGCATCAAGGTTAGACATCAAAGGCAGGGGTGATCAATTAGCTGGTGCCCAGCTACTCACATGCAAGGCAGCTTGGTGTATTTGCATTATGCGTACATACAGAGAAATAAAGAAGCAAACAAGAAAAAAAAATTATTGGTTTTCAACAACCCGCATTGATACCTGTTGTGATATTATATTAGAACACAGGAGGTATGAACCTGAAGAAACATGTGACCATATGGACATGCATATATATATATCAAATCCTGTAGTGAGGATATTCATACCACACTACACAGAAGACTTGTAAAGCCACTTACTTATGCCATTGTTGCAGGAAATGAGAAATGCATGCTGTTAAGATAACCCAGCAGTGCAAGTCATCAAAACAAGAAAAAAATATATAACACATTCAATAATTTTCTCATAACCTTAAATATGCTTATGGAAAGCCATTCATCAATGTTAGCGATTATTTAAATATGCAATAAAAATAAAAAATACATTGCAACACAGTGTTTGGATGAATTATGGAAGAGACTTTTGAAGGCGCAGCGCAGTAACATTTTTCACAGCGTGTCGGTCTGAGTCCATCTAAATTTTCTGCAGCCTGTGCCTTTAAATCAGAACTGCCATCATTTACTGCATTGCAGATGAGAAGTCAAGTTATTACAGCCACCAATAGTACACTTCATTGACCCCAGCAGTATTAATGAGAACTTTGTTTGCCCAGTGGACATCCCCTTATTGGGAGCTGCAATGGTTGAGTTAAATCCGAACAAAACCAGTAAAACTGTCTAAGTGCATCTGTTTGTGTATGAATGTGTATGTGTGTGTGTTTAAGAGAGTGGTGACCCTGCTGAAATCAGCCTCCAGCTTCCTCGCACAATCTTTATTGACCTGTGAAGGTGAATGTTTTAATGACCTCTCATAAGCAGTGGGGTATACTATGTGGTTAATATGGTAAATGGGATGCAACCTTAATTGAGCTGAGCTCTGCACATTCAGTCAGGCGAAATACACTGATCGTTTTTAAAGAAGATGCATTTCCAATTCAAAGGTTGAAGATTGGATTGCTGAATGTATTATAGTTTCCTGAGCGCTGTGAAGTATCCTTTTAGGGCAGAATCTCTGGAAAATTTATAGTGGTATCAGTGTTTTGCAAATCAAAATGATGTAAATGACTTTGAGAAAATTGCTCCCCTCGTGATTTCTTCTTGTTTTCATTTTTTTTTTTCCTCAAGGAAACCACTCAATGCTTTTCTTCAGCAAGCAGTAAACATATACTGTCAGCCTGGATTTGCAATTTTACCAAACAAACTTCTCTTTCCACGAAAAGCCCGTTAGGCCCAATCAATGCCAACAAACTGACACCCGCAGATGAATCTGTTAGAAAATCCCTTAGCTTGGAGAATAGGCGAGCAGAGAGTGCACTGGCATTCCTAAGGATCTATCCGTCATTATGATCTGAGCACACGTCAGAATCAGATGATATATAAACATAATATCATTTGCTAGAGCTCATCATGCATGAAATATAATTTCTCAGGATGACAAGATGAGAGAAAAGAGCAAAGAATAAATTTCTTTGGATCATTTCCAATTTTTTAAAGCAATTTGTTTTGTTGCTACATTTCTTTAATAGGCAGAGAGTAATGACATGTGAAAGATAATCAAAATGATAAAGATGTTGAAGGAAATCATGAATGTGAACAGATTTTATGGCCCATAGTGAATATTTTATCCGAACATACAGTTATGTAGGAATCAATCAGGGGACAACATGAATAATCACATGAAAATATGTCCAGGATATTATTGGCAAATCAAATCAAAGAAAAGAATGATTTCACAACTTGTTTGGGATTTAAAATGCAGCTAATACAGCTTACATGCTTATTCATTCGCTCATTCTGTTTTTGAAGAAATAAATAATCACATGAATTTTGGACACTTGAGAAATTACGTACATTTCAGTTGAAAATTAAATTTTCAAATTTGATGCAATTCAGGTCAGTGTTGCTCAACCAAATAGTGTAAAAGACATTCAAGAGTCCTTCAAAGCTGTTTTAGTGCTGCCTCTATGGATTTAGTAGGTCAAGGGGAGCTGGGCACAGCAGGATGGTATGAGCACTGTGGGAAGAGTGCAAAGTGCCAGACAAGGTCTGAAAAAGGGCAGCTTTTGATTAAGACCATTCTACTACAATGCCTGTTTGGCGTTTCTACCTGAACACTGCTTCTTTAATACTGCAAGGTTATATGTATTGGCAACCCCGTTAGGTTTTATCTCAGGGTCAAGCGCAGAGGGCAGTGTAGGTGAATTTTTAAACAAACTGTATTGGATTTTTTTTTCTTTAAAAACAACCTAAACAAGGCTTAGCTTCTGCAAATTTATGGATAACAAGGTAGGTATGCACATGTTTGGTTGTGAGGGGGTGACATGATTTATTGAGAAATTGACTCATTGATGAAGAAAAATCACATCATAAATTTAGCATCATTTATCATATTATCAAGCTTTTAATTCTCCCTATTAATTCTAAAGATTTCAATTTAACAAAAAAAAATCTTTACAGTAATAATTTACATTTACATGTCAAAGTAAGTGCAAGGTAGCTGCAATCAATAGTATCAAGTGAAGTGACCCAAAAACAATTACTTCAGAATTACTTCTGTTTGATATTGGCATGAGCCCTCAGACTCTATAAGGCAGATCCAGGACATAGTTTCCTTACACATTCATTGGGCCAGTGGCTGAGGGACTGAGGGGCGACTCTGGCTCCGATGTGCTAACAGATGATACCTGAACTCCACTGGAGAGGAGTCCAGGCAGTGATGCCCAGTCAGGGCTCAGCAGCACTGGCTGATGGACCACCTCATGGGAGCACAAGTAGCTACCCAAGCATGGCAGACAGGAGAGAGAGTAGCGAGGTAAGGCAGCTCAGCTAGTAGGCACAGACAAGGAGAACAGAAGAGCAGGGAAACCAGAATAGTCAAGGGGGAGAGGCAGTACTGTAGAATGAGGGGCATACATGTAAGACAAGACATGGTTAGTTACCCCTCTGCTCTGCAGTAACACCAGAACCTTAAAGGTGGAAGATGGAAAAGTTAAGCGGCAATGGCTGTTACATAAAAATGACAGAGAAATCAATTATGGAAACAAATGCGCTGTCAAAAACTGTCCAAAGAAATAAGACAGCTGGACTGCAACATCCTGGTGTCATCCCACCTTCTCTCTGCCCACATTCCTGTCCGAATTTAAGGTAAAAAACAAGACTATCAATGTTCTTACTTGGATAAATATCACTAAAATGTGAATGATCCATAATATATACATAGATGTTTTTGATATTATTTGATATTGTTTATATTCACATTTGATATTAATTCCATTCATTCATAGTCATAGGGCATTGTGAGCTCAGTTTTTAGCACCACAAAATAATGCCAGCCCAAAAAGAGAGCTCTTAAACTGGATAAGTAACATTTCAGACAAATGACACTGAACCAGTGTTTAAAATTAGCAGATTTCATGAGTCCAGGTATAGCCCTCAGTCACAAAAGCCTTGAACCATCACTCATTTTTTAAATATTTCCATCCATCCATTTTCTTCCGCTTATCCTTTTCAAGGTTGCAGTAAGGGGGGTGGGGGGTGTCTGGAGCCTATCCCAGCTGTCATAGGGTGAGGGCCAGGGTACACACCGGACAGATTGCCAGCCTGTCGTAAGGCTAATAAAGAGTGACAGACAACCATTCACACTCACACCTATGGGCAATTTAGAATCACAAATTAACATAACCCCACTAACTGCATGTCTTTGGATTGTGGGAGGAAACCAGAGCACCCGGAGAAAACCTACACAAACACAGGGAGAACATGCAAACTCCACACAGAAAGGCCAAGATGGACTCAAACGTAGGGCCTTCCTCCTGTGAGGCAACAGTGCTACAGTAACCACCATGCCACCATTTAGGCCACCTTTATTCTTTCAGCCTGAACTCTCTTGTAATTTCTTTAAGTAGTCTTTATGTAGTTCTCCAGGCTTCTTGAAGGACTCTTGAATGTTGGCTGCCTTTTGTTCTGTTTTCAACAATGTTAAGGTCCAGGCTCTGGGGAGATGACTTTCATTGTGTGGTTTTCAATCCAGGTATGTTTTTACTGCACTGACCGTTTGGGATGGCTCATGCTGCAAAATGAAGCTTTATCAATCAGATGCTTTCCAGATAGTACTGCATGGTGGCGCTGATGGTACATTTCTGCATTCATAATTTCATCACTTTTGACAAGCTCCCCAACACCACTGGCTGAAATGCAGCCCCAAAACACGACAGAGCCTTCGCTGTGTTTACACACAGCTGCACACACTTACTCACCTCTCTCCTGACCTCCTCCACACATACTGGTGATTATTTGAACAAAATTTTGGATTAATCACACCATAGCACCTGCTACCATTGATTTTCAGTCTGGTTCTTCTTGTGTAAGCTACATGAGCCTTTTCTCCTTGTCTCCCTTCCTTAAGAGTGGTTTCTTCACAGCCACCCTGCCACTGAGAACATTTTTGATGAGGTTTCAGTGAATAGTAGATGGATCAACCGAAGGGCCAGATGCATCTCTGAGGTCCCGTGTCAGGTTTTTGCTGAATTTTCATCTGCTATAGAAAACTTTTTAAGCCTGCTACTTCTTCTTTTGTCCTCCACTTGTCCAGTTTCCTCAATTTATTAAGACTGTGACAAGTTTTCAACTCACAGCTTTTTGGGAAACACCTTGCTAGTGCAAAAATACTATTTTATATCTGTCAAACTGTGTTATCTTTGACATTTTTCATCAGTGTGGCTAAAGAAATGGGAAAAAAAAAACGTGTGTTATTGCAACAGGCTGCTAGGAGCAAAGTACCGAAAGATACAATTTAATATTGGTTCTTTGATAAGTTGTCTGTTACAGTATATGTAGACAATATTGGTTCATCCTTTGAGTTAGGTGCTTTTTGTATACTTAAATGATTACTAGGTCAGTGTTAAGTGGCTTATCAAACAAACAAAAACACATTCTGATGGAAATTGTCAGGTACAAGGATTGGACTGAAAAATCAGTCATTGTCCAAAGAAAAACTTTGAAAGGCCATCATAAAGCTCAAGACCATCCATCCATCCATCCATCCATCCATCCTTTTCTCCTTATCAAATTCAGGATACATTTCCAGCTCTCACAGTGTAAACCTCAAAACTAATTTTAAGAAATATCTGAAAAGTCTGGTTCCCTGGAAGCAAAATATAATGAAATGAGACTTTTGCACAATGCTGTTTATAGGAGTAAAACAGAACCCAGAAATGGAGTTCTGAAAACATAATATCCTGAATTTCCTGCAGTGCCATCAGAAAAAAAAGGTTACTATTGCCCACAGTTTAGCAAAAGCTTTCTGTAGTTCAAATAAATTCTTCTCAGAGTGCTGCTGTTATTCAGCCTTTGATTTTTTTTTAATATCCAAAGAACAAGAGAATAAGAATTAGCAGGAGGAAAGTAACATTTATGAGAACAATACCAAGTTTCTTAGGAGAACAAGTTGGCTGTTTTGGATTTTGCTTTTTATCAGTGTGTGGGTGGAAAACCTCTATAATCCACCAAAATATCTGAAGCAGAAGTTAAAATCAAAGTTCAAACCATTATGTATAACTGATAATGCTGGACACCCTCCCAGCTAATTTCCATTACTTTGGAAGTTTTGCATCCGGGAAAGACAATTGGCAATGTGTAAGTGGCATCTTAGAACATAGTGTGTTTGGAATTGGGCCTGATCAGGCAACTGTGGAGATTACGGCTGCACTGTGGTGTGGCCTGCAGCTACGAGTGCAAGTCCTTTGCCAACAAGGCTGAGACAAAGACATGGCAGGAAGCATTAAGGGGCTTTTGAGATAGAAAATCTTGTTGAGTAAATCCTGCTGCAAACGAAAAGCGCTCTCATCCGTTATTGTGTTGGAAGACAGCATTAAGGCAAAGGCACAGCTTACTCTTGACTAAGCAGCAGTGTAAGTATGGATTATGTTTGATAGTGTTTTCGTCTTCTGTTACTTTCGGTCGATGAAGCCAACAAAAACAACAAAGATTCTAATAATACAAATCACAGAAAAAAGGTAAATAAAACTGGAACTGATTCCAGGCATAGAGTACTTGGGGGTTTTGGTTTATCTTTAGAAGGTATCTCCGCAATGGTGAAAACTGCACACTTTGAAGGCAGCACAAATTACCCGAGCAACCAGTGCCAAGCCTCAAAGCATTACAGTAACTGTAACACCTCGCACAGTCCACAACTAACTTTCAAGAGAGAAACCGGTAATGTTCTTTTCAGTAGTGTTCTATGGCTGACTTCCAGAATCTTCTATTGGAAATCAACCAATAGCTTGAACTTAAGTGGATAGAAAAAGAAAGAAAACTACGGATTAGCATATTAATGTGTCTACCCAGTAAAGAAGCTGAGTGTGTGAGTACTAGCTTCAAGGTGCTGATTTAATTCATGAAATTTGGAAACTACAGAAGCACTTCTCCAGTGCTCCAAACTTCCTGGTCCAGCAGACCAATGGTAACAAAGGATGGAAACGCACAAGCCTTTTGCATTTTATCAGAACCAATTTAAATCACAAGACACCACTAAATTTAAGAAAGTTCTAGGTGCATTTTCCTAGTCAAATGTGAACAAACACAGTAAGGACTACAGTATATTCTGTCTGTATCATGTATTAAGATTTGTAATGTACTGCATCCCTGCTATAAAACGATCTCCCATACAGTAAGGGGGGGGGGGGGTGGCATCGAGACAGAGAAGAATGAGCTGACATTTTGATTAAGGTACCAACAAATTTTATTTGGAGTTCGAAAATGACTCCTCTGAATTTCCCACTGGACATTTGAGGTTAGACGGGACTGGTTTTCTGTCCCAGCTTCAGCTGTCACGCATTGATCCTCCACATATTACACATCAGCTGCAACCACAGTTCACAGCTAGACAAGTGTTATAAATTATGGAGCAGCCAGATGAAGACTGCATCTCCAGGGCAGATTTGCAATGTACCCAATAACGGGCTTCAGTGTAAAGTTTAAGCTGACGTAAAGGGCAGTAGCATCCAAAGCAGGGAGCTGCGATGCCACTGATCTTGACGAGACATCAGCTAAAAGGGAATTATTAAAAATGTGGATGTTTGTTTGCCGTGGGTGTACTAAAGCGATGTCGTAATTTGGTTTATGCAACATTATCATTGTTCCATGTTACCCAGCTCTGTTGACTAAATAAAATGCCTTTTGAATACAATTCAGAGCTAACTTGATATATTTATATTCTCTTTCTCTAGACAAACAGTTTACACGTTATCAGGCTCATTAGTAAGCCGCTGCAGAAATGGAAAATAGGACCTGGGCCCCCACAAATATGCGGCCCTTAAATAGGCAATTTTATTTTGCCATATTTACAAACTGACCCACCTGCGATCACCCTATTTAATGTGAATTACTCTCACTTTCTTCTCCTTTCTCCGTTCATTCCCAGGTGCCCACTCAAATTGAAGTAAAGCAAGTAGGACAAGTAAGAGCTGACTAATCATTTCATCTAAATTGTGCAAAATTCCAGGTGGGAATTGTGTTTGTAGTATATCCGACATGGAAAAAATAAAATAAAATCAGGGCACCAATTTGATTCAGAATCATTTTCTCCACATGCTCATAAAACTGCTTCAATTTATTCCAGGCGAGCGACACACAAATAGGAAATCATGTTTTGTAAGCCACATGAGCAGGGACTTGAAATAAACCAAAGAATAAACCATACTCATCTCTTGAGGGTGGATATGTTAACAATCGGATTTATTCACATGGAGGAATCTCCTGTGGAATATGATTTACCATATTTCCGATTGAAATGGGTGTTTCTGTGTGAGAATGTGTCAACGAGATTATTTACGTGTGTTGTAGTTCTTTAAGGGTTGGGGTTGGATTTTTTTTTCAGTGTGCCTGCCTGCCAGCCAGGAAATGAAACTGCATTGGTTGCATAGTGCAAAGGGACGCTTCCTGTTTACCCATAATCCTCTGCCAAAGCCTTAACCTGATGTGCTGGGTGTCTCTCTTATAATTCCATAACCGTGGGCTGCCTGCTCCCCTTAAGCTGTGCCCTCTAGTATGAGCCTGAGAGGATGAGAAAGCCCATCTCTTCACTACTCAGTCTAAATCTGACAGTCTCTCTGCCTTACAGGGTGAGGAGGGGAATTTTTTTTTCACCCTTCCGAGAGGGAGATGGGTGAGTGCTATGCTCACAGCATATAAGAGGATCACACGGCAATGTTGAGGAGTTGGCCATTTCATGGCAACTCTCTGCCGTGACAGATGGGCAGTGTGCTACTGCCATAGCCTAGAGTTTAAAAACCCAAGCTGCTTACTGAGTGAGTGAGATGAACGGGACGAGATGGTGGGTGGAGCCACTGCAGGATGGAAAAATAAGAACTAAGGAGATCAGCAAATACATAATAGAAGGACAAGACATGTGAAGCAAGACATAAATACTGTCATCTGGCAAGAAAAAAAAAAGAGAAAAGAACCTTGACATACAGCTTTGAAAATACTTATATTTAGCAAGACGAGGAGAATGCAACACAGCATGACAAGAACAGATGTAAAAGACAAAAAGCTAAAGACAAGTTTAAAAGAAAGTAGTGATTACTGAAGCACGAGAACAGAGGGAGAAGCGCACCCAATCTTACAGCCAGCCTAGTGGGAAACCGTACAGACAGTGTGAGTACTAAATTAGTTTCCCACAGGGAGCTCATCTGTTGCTGCCACAGAGAGCCTCGTGGCCACAATTCGAATGAAGAAAATTATCTGAAACATTTGCAGATTCCTGTCTTTATAGTAACAGTCACTGATGCAGCATCTTTGCATGTTCACATGAAACACTTTAAAGCAGGGGTGGGCAATTGATTTTCCCAAGGGGCCACATGAGAAACAGACTGGTGTGAACACTAATAAGCTCATTTAATATTGAGCAGAATGAGTTATTGGTGCGGCCCTCCACAACGGCCCCAGTTTCTCATGTGGCCCCTTGGAAAAATTGATTGCCCACCCCTGCTTTAAAGGGGTGGGCAATCAATTTTGCATACGCCAATATATTTTGGTGTATGCAACATTTCCTGAAATACATTTCTAAATACAGTGTCTCAAAATTATACAGTACCAGTCAAAAATAAACTTTTATTTAGTGTCATTTCACTACTGAAAAGTACAGATTTCAATTTCTGTTGATACATTTATTTTGGTCCTCATATAAGAAAACACTGCCTGATGCTTAGCAACATCCCATTATGTCCCTGCAGCACCCTGGTTTATTGTTGACACTTATCTGAATGCGCTCAAGTTCATCCAATTCCATCTCTGATTCTGCTGCATGTCTACTAACAGGCTAACTTTAGAAGTAGCTTTAACAGCATCATGCTCATCTTTCGCCTGTGGCTTATTCTCTCCTGTTGGATTTATTCATCATTCAGCTGTCATACTGTCAACTATTTGCTTGGTGTGATTATCAAGACTGGAAAAAAATTACAGGAAATACAACATGCAAATGCCTGTTTTCTCCAGGTGGTAAAATGTCTGTTTTTTTTCTCCTGATGAATCTAATTATCTGAAAACAAAGAGGAGTGACACCTCTGAAGTAATCAGGTATAATTTCTGTACTGTGTTAGCACTAATGGAATATCTCTCAACCAACAGAGAAGTGTGCTCATGTTGTGTAATTGCACCTCCACTATTCCACTGTGGAAGACATCCCTGAGCTATCTGACCTGTTTAAGACGCTTAGGTAATTGCAAAGACACAGAGTACATATTATGCAACATCTAATAAGAATTTCAGGATAGGAAATTTTGACAAATTTGATTAGAAGTGCTGGACAGAGAAACCTGCTGTCCTTCCACATGCACACCTGAAAAACAAAAGGCGAGGAAAGAAGTAGCAAGAGCCAGCACTGAGCAGAGCAGGCTTCGATTACAACAAATAAAACCCTGACTAAGACAGGCAAAGTCTGAGAGTTGGAGTTTGTGTGGAGGTGGGTTGCAAAGCTCTGTGAGATTTACCAAATGGATGCATTGAAGTGTAGCTGAGTAATGCGATGATGTGGGCTTGCACTGAGATCAGCTGATGTGCCGGGATTATGACTGGGCATGACTTTGATCCACTGTCTGAACTCCTGTTACGCTCAATATTGATTCCATGTCTCGTTATAAGGTGGCAAATATTAATTGTCAGTTAAAATCAAGTAACAAAAGGAGTACCTGTACTTGGGAAGGGTCATTCCAAAAGTAATCATTTGTATTAGTGATCTTTGCACATTCATTGGGTAAGTTCATAGTTGTTGTCACCACTGAGCAAAAGCTTCAGATAAAGGTGATTCCTTTGTAAAGCTGAGGTGTGATCCTAGCAAACCTCTGTGTGCCTCTGGAGCACTGACAGAATCAATACATCTAAAGTAGAAATCAAACCACAGCAAACTGAGACACTCACACACGCACTTCCAGCTCAGTGTGCATCCACTACTGATACAGATTACTGCAGGTCAGGCACTTTCCCAGAGGACTAGTGAGGACTCCGGTTAAGCTCTACAGACACACACTTATATACGTATAAGCACGCTTCCTCATTCACTCTTTTTTCACACACATTTCTTCATCCTCTGCGGGGTGGCTGGGTTTCTTCAGCCTCCAATTTATTGTGAATAACCAGCTGTCCAGCCAGAGGCCCCAGTGCCCACTGCAAATGATTCTCTCTACTTCTCTTTATTTATAAAAAACTTCCTCCTAGATTTGAAAGAAGGAAAGAAAGAAACACCTCCTATCTCAAATATACTGCTCAAAAATAATAATAATAATAAAGGAACACTTTTTAATTAGAGTATAGCATCAAGTCAATAAAACTTCTGGGTTATTGATCTGGTCAGTTCAGTAATTAAAATCTCACCTGATTGTAATTTCAGCTGTTAATGAAATTAAGAACAGGTGCTCTAGAGGGGCAACAACAGCCCCTAAAACAGGAATGGCTTTACAGGTGGAGACCAATGATATTTTTTTCCTCCAAATCATTTCTGACTGTTTTTTTTTTTCCAACTATTTTTGCATTTGGCTAGGGTCAGTGTGACTACTGGTAGCATGAGGCAATACCTGGACCCTACATAGGTTGCACAGGTAGTCCAGCTCCTCCAGAATGGTACATCAATGTGTGCCATTGCCAGAAGGTTTGCTGTGTCAGCACAGTCTGAAGAGCATTGAGGAGATTCCAGGAGACAGGCAGTTACTCTGGGAGAGCTGGACAGGGCTGCAGAAGGTCCTTAACCCATCAGGACCGGTATCTGCTCCTTTGCACAAGAAGGAACAGGATGAGCACTGTCAGAGCTACACTACAAAATGACCCCAAAAGACCACTGGTGTGAATGTCTCTGATTAAACAATCAGAAACAAACTTCATGAGGGTGGTCTGATGGCCCGATGTGCTCTAGTGGGCCCTGTGCTTACAGCCTGGCACTGTGGAGCCCGATTGGCATACCAGAACTAGCAGGTCCATCACTGGTGCCCTGTGCTTTTCACAGGTGAAAGCAGGTCCAGCCTGAGCACATACGACAGACGTAAAGGGTCTGGAGAAACTGTGGCATGCTCGCCTGACCAACTGAACATCTCTGGGACATTATGTTTCATTAGTGATGTTGCCAGAGTGCACCTCAGACTGTCCAGGCTCTCAGTGATGCCCTGGTCCAGATCTGGGAGGAGATCACCCAGGAAACCATCTGTTGTCTCATTAGGATGATACTCCGACATCGTCGGGCATGCATACAAGCATGTGGGGTCCATATAAACTACAGAGTAACATTTTGAGTTGTTGCAATGAAATTTCTCTGCTGCATCATTTTTTCACTTTGACTTTTGCCATCAAACGATGTGGCACCTTTTCATTCCTAGCACATTGCCCAGTCCATATCAGTATAGATATCCAGCATGATTTTTTTTGTCCCATTGAGATCTGATATATTTAAAGTGTTCCTTTAATTTTTTTTGAGCAGCGTACAAGCCAGGAGAGAATCATGACACTACATGCAAGGCGCAACACATTGAAAATAAAACAAACAAACAAGAAATGGGAGTAAAAAGGAGGGGAGGGATGGAGAGGGGTGTAGGGGGGGAAAAAGGAAATTAAAGTGTGCTCCAAGGAGATGACACACTCAACCTTCACATGCTCTCTATGCATTGCAAATCATGCTTACATTACGCGGCCATCATCTTTTATGCAAATTGTTTGAGTGCAGCAACAGTGTCTTATACATATTTATGGTTCAGGAGGAGCGTGGCACCTGTCTGCAGGTTGGCTGGTTAAGTTAAATCTCTGCATTAATGTAGAGCATATGCGGAGAGGACCTGGCGGTTATGCGCAGCAGATTAGATGCTTTTTCCAAGGGTGCAATGTGAAGAGAAATGACTTGCAATGAAACAACTCAACATTGTAATGCATCATTTTGTATTACTATATGTGTAAATATTTCCATACAGGTCATATAGGCTTTTTCTATCCATTTAAACTGACTGTCTCATTTACATTTAATCCAATGCAGGAAATAGAAACATTCGGTAAATAAAGCATTATGTTGTGCACCAACCTTGGTACGCTACACATTAATCCAGGTACACAGCTAACATTTCTACAAGGCATATTGTTGACTGTGGGAGTGTACAGGTGAAGTAAGGGGCAAAGTCTGTCTGTCTGAGCAGTCAAACTGGGGTCGTGCCTGTCATGGTCTGATCACATCTACAAGGGGATTTGGGGGCTTGTCAAAGCCATGACAGGACCAAAACGTGTCAGGATGAGGGCAACAGGCTTCTTCCGTCTTCATGTGTGCCACCACAGGCCTGTCACTGTGGTACAGCTGTCCCTTTGGGGCTGTTAGCCTCATTGTCCATAGTGGTTCCTATTACATCAAAGTGTGCAACTTAATTTAAATCTCAAAAATATGAAAATGAAGAACTGTACTGTAAGCTGAAATTTGCAATGCGTGGGCAGTGTTTAAGTACCTGATAAGTAGGTTAAAAAAAAAAAAAAAAGGTGAATATCATAAATGCGTATGAGTAAACAAGTGTGAACATGAGGGCAAGCGTGGCATATTTATGCTAGTAGAGTCTGAATTTAGGTTATTGCTTGCGGGGATCTAAAGAGCCAGAACTGATCCTCAATAACATACACAAGCATTCATAGTGTCACAAAGACACAAACAAATCAACACAAATAATATCATGCACACACACACACACACACTTCAGAAATCCACACATCTAACAAGCACTCTCACCACAAAAAAAAAAAAAAAAAAAACTTTCCTAATTAAAAGCTACATTCAGCAAATTGGACAATGGAAATTGTGAAGCCACAAATAAGGAAGCTGTCCTAAACCCCTCCCGTTCCCCGCGCTCCTCTCCTCTTGTTTTTCAAAGACATCTCTGAGAATTTCATGGTTGTGTAATTACCCCGCTGTTCTGAAGAAGACATTAGTGAAGACATCCTGCCACTCTTACAGGGATCCTATTAAGACAGGTAATTAAAGGCGGCGCAAAGGAAAATTGGCTGAGGAATGCTTATTGAAAAGTGCCTCAAATATGGGCAATAAATCTCCTGCCTGCCTGTCTTTAGGGCGCTTTGTTTGAGTGTATTATTCAGAAGCCTCTTTTGGCTGAGGCCTGAGAGAAACATATGCTAACAGGAAGGAGGGACAGAGAGGGTGGCCAAATGGCGGCCATTTTGTAGGTGACCTACTTTTGTTGTAATGAATAGAGGACGGGGAGAACGCGAGAAAGCTGTGCCAAAGAAAGTCATTTGTCCTTGCTGTGCCTTCAGTGTAGAGTTTGGTGCAACTGTTTTAGAGCCTTTGGCATCCCCAGGTGAAAGCAATGCTTTTAAATTACACTGATTTATTCAATTCTCGCGTCAGCCACGCTAACAAAGGCATTCATCATCACAACCTGATTTGCATTCTACAGTCTTCGAGCCAGGTTTGCTTCCCTGTCACGCCAAACGATGTTTATATCTCTAATCGTATTATGGTATTCCGATGAACATTTTCATCGCCTGACGCCTTCCGAAAGCTCTATCGCTGCGCCGCTGATGAGCGCTGCTATCATCAATTGATTGAACATTCAAGTGGAAAAAGGCCCCGCTTGAAACCAAGGGCTTGGCACAGCAAGGATATTGACAATTCGCGGCGCGAGTGACGCGAGACGGAGACAACAGGAGGCGAGTCATCAAAACAATTGTTAATGGAAACAATCAATAGCACGTAACGTTCTGGTGAGAGGGGTCATGGGAGAAAGCACTCTGATGCACGTTGTAACTCACATGGCTATTAAGGTACGCGTCAATGGCTGCAGTGGCTATGGAGAGAATTACGAGACTTAAGAGGCAGCAGCTCTGAATGGGAGCCCAGACTGGAAATCTTTGCTTTATCACCTTTAATATGAGCAAATGCTTCTCCGCTGAATACTGGTTACTGGAGTAACCATTTAAAAAAAAGAAACACTCATTCTCTCTCTTTTCCCTCCTTTGACTTTCTTTCACTTCCTCCTTCACTGTCTGTTTTACACAAGAGGGCACAGCCCAGAGAACACAGGGACGCACACTTTAATTTAGAAAGTATTAATAAACAATAGGGTTTCCATGTGCTGCAGAAATTTCCCCTGGCGATTTTTGCTCACACACTCTATGGCCAATACACTCGCGCACGTGCGGGACACACGCAGACTCAGATATTTGGCCTCATAAACAGCAACATAATGTGAAATATCAGCGCGCACAGAAAATTCCCAGTCGCTAACTTTCACGTAGATCCTTTGACAAGCTAAGTAAATTAAAAAAAACAAACGTCGGTTGGATCACACTACACACACACTATGAAGCAGTCAGCACATGGATGCTGACATCTTCAGTTTTGTGGGTGGTGGGTGGGTGCAGAAAATTACTTGCTTAAAGCTACATGCAGTGTCACTGCGAAAACTGCTGCGAATACATATTTGGATAATGGTCACACATGAAAAACGCTTTTATGTAGACAGAAAAATGCAAACAGCATGAAAGTGCATCTCTGTAGAAATCATCTTTTTTTTTTTTTTACACTGTATTTGAAGCAGACTTTCCTTAAGAGAGAACTGAAATGGAAACAAACCGTCCCTGCAATAAAGTCTCTCTTGGTGCACAAATTAGGATGGGAGAGTCAGCAGGAGTTGGAAATTTGTGTTTGGAGTCTGTGTGTTTGTATGTGTATGCACATGAGTAGCCTACTGTACTCTTGTGTGAGATTTAGAGAGAACTAATATGTGTGTGTTTATGTGTGTGTGTGTGCCCCCTTGGTCCTGGTCCCTTTAATTCTGTGAGCTAAGATAATGAGAATTTTATCTGCAGCTCCTCTGAGGCGTGGGACTCTGATTGAATGGGAGCAGAGTGTAACGGATGAGACGAGCGATAGTGGGCCAGCTAGGTTACACTCGGGCAGGCTAGCGCGCCGCCAACATTCTCTATGGGGAAACATGCAACCGGCGTGTGTTTGTGCCAGCACTGAGGGAGGTATTGGAATGTGCTGTGTAGCTGTGACAAAACGGGAGCCCCTTGGGTTGTGAAAGATGCCATGGCTGGCACGATGGAACAAACAATAATACACACTATGTGTCTGGAAGTGGGACATGGTGCAACAGTACACCACAAAACACTTAAATTTAATTCATAGTTTTATGGGTGGTGATGGGGAGCACAAAATTACTTTCAAATGCAGACCAATCCAGGCTTTAAATGCACACAGCCCACCTGTTCTCTCTCCTAAGCCATCGCATATTTGACACTTGGTCAGGACCCGTACAGGCAGAGTTTAAAGAGTCCACTTCTGAAATACACTCCCTGGCCCCCTTGTTAGGTACACATGCTCAACTGTTGCCAAAGGTCAGAGGTGAAACAGGATATTCACATCATGTTCAGCTGGCAAATCTGCCACAACTGTGTGATGCTGTCATGTTAATAAGGAACAAAACCTCTGAGGAATATTTCCAGCACCTTGTTGAATCTATGCCACAAAGAATTAAGGCAGGTGTGAAGGCAAAAGGGGGTTCAATACGGTGCTAGCAAGGTGTGTGCCTAATATAGTGTCCGGTGAGTGTAGATGCTGTGAAACCATGGCTAAAAGCCCTGTATTTGTGGTGCGTGACTACCATCAAGATGCGTAGTCACTTGCCTGGCAGCTCCATCTTCAACATCTTTTGTCCTTCCTTTGCTCTGATGTTAAACCTTAAGCAATTTTAAGATTGCCTTCTGTAAAAAAAAAAAAAAAAACATACAACCTGAAACTCAGAGAGCACATCATCACCTGCACCTTCGTCTTGTAATTTTCATTATTCATCTTCCTCCAGAATGATCTCTTTAACGGCACACCTGATAAGTCTGATGTCAGATTTCGTTTTGCAGCCAGCAGACAGAGAGCTGTAACGTAAAAATTAACAAGATTAATCAAATTAATTAAACTGTGCTTCTACTAAATGTGGAAATTCGACTCAGCCAGACTTGAAGCAGTCTCCCTTGCTCTATTTTTCAAGTGAAATCTTTTTATGGTTATGTTCGACATTTTATGTCGAAGAAGCAGTAATCCTAAAATCATGTCTCGTTTAATTGGCCACCATCACTTTTTATCTATGACCCAGAAAGAGATGCTTATATGCATTTTACTTGCTCATCTAATTATGGAGAAAAGGATAAAAGAGATGCTTTGGCTAAAAATAAGCCAGTCATTGCCAGCCAGGATGTAAATTATATGATTATGTAAACTGGATTGTGATTTTATATATATATAT
>JAVDPK010002380.1:106429-117609 GCA_034780415.1 Cichlasoma orientale | reverse complement strand
AATAAATCTAGTTAAATGTGAAAAGACTTTCCTATCAGTAAAAGCAGAAACGCACCTTTAACATTCAGATTTAGTGTTTAGTGTGTTTTTTTTCCACATCTTAACACTGCCAAGCTTCTTTCTAGGCTTATTATCATAATTAGGTATAAACAAGCTCTGATTTTAAACCTATATATTCTGTCAATGTCACATTTTTCAAAGGGTTACATCATCTTTTTTATGTTGAAGAGGTGAGTCCATCACACTTATTATGAACTGACTTATCCCATTCCCTGATGTCTTATCCTCCTCTGCTTTTCTCATGTTCTGTGATAAAGACGCCAAGCAAGAATGTTTTGAAACACCTTCTAAGAGCTTCGCTATCAAACAAGGAACATGCATCTGCATCAAGCCTCTCTTTTTCACAACAGTATGCAAAATTAGTCTCTCATAATGAAGCAGATATATAAGAAAGTTTGTACAAAAGCTTTCCAGTTGACTTGTCTAGGTATAAACTTCTTTGTTTTTGTCTTGTTTGCTAGCTTTTGCTCAGTGGGGTTCTTGCTGATCATCAACAAAACACATCTCAGATTCATTAGATTCATTACCTTCGCTGCATTCTTTTAATGAGTCTTTTCTTGAAATAATAAATCAGATGAGGAGTACACATTAGGTTTAAAAAGATGCAATTTAGCAAGCACTGGTTAAAATTATGCTGGGAGTCTCTGACAACTAAGGCTAATCAAGAAAGCAGTAGACAGACACTTGAGTCACAGAGCAACTGGGGGCCAGTTTAATGGGGATAATGGTCACCTTTGAGAAAAAAAAAAGTTCACCATTGCTGCAGAAATTACATAGCAGGATATGAGTAAAGATAAACAAGTGTGGGTGACAATTCAAATGAGCAATAGGTGATGCTTAAGAGGATTTATTCATATCTTGTAAACAATGACAAATCTCAAGATGTGATTAGTCTGGCTCGCATTTCATGAGCAAGGACACATATCATATGTAGATTTTAAAAGAAGATTACATAGATGTTTTCTAGTATTCCTTTCATTATGGCAGCAATGCTAAATGCTATTTATTAAGCAACATGTCTGAGGTGAGTATATAGCTTTCCCATTATAAGAGTAATACACCTTTTAACAGACATTTAACTGATAATGTAACCAATGGACAGGGATACTGGCACTGTACTGCAATCCATAGTGTATTAAGAAAAAGTTGGCAAGATAAAAGAAAGTTCATTGTGTGTTGTAAAACTGACAGTCTTAATCAACTTTGGGCAATCATCCAATCCCATAAACGGAAGCAAACAAGAGTCAACAGCAGAATAAGCCGTTTGGCATTTGGAGAGAAGATTTGGCGAGTTTGGTCATGGATTAGATGAGTGCGAGTTGAAGGCTGGGATGACATCCCACAGCAGTGTGTGTGACCAAGCTGGTGAGCAGCATGAGGAGGGGTTTCCAGGCTGTTGTGGCTGTGTATGGTTCTTCCACATGCTAGTGAGGCCCCTGTTTTTAAATTAATAAATTGTTAAATTGCCATTATGCCTTGTTTCTTCAGATTTCAATCATCCAATCAAATAAATGACACCAAACAAGAGTAAATAGCAGAATGAGCTGTTTGGCATTGGCAGAGAAGATTTAGCAAGTTTTTAACTTACTCAACTCTGCTGCTCAACCTACAAATGCCTGTATAGGCTTGGATATATGCACCTCTGCCTAAATGATACCCAGAGGTGAGGTGTTGTTGTTGTGCTCCAGTTGGTTGGCACACAACAAATACTTCACCTTGGAATGGAAAAAAAAAAAAGAATATTATAGTAGCAATGCATTTCATTATTTACATGCATATTATATGCAGCACCTTATTGGGAGAGATCAGCTCAAAGTGTTGCCATACAGGGGAAACCCTGCTTATTTTAGCAGGCAAGCAAATTTTTCCAGGGATCCATTGCATTTTATATATGTTCATAAATCACGCCAACACTCAAACCTGAATCAGCTGAGCTTCAGATGTCATCAGCGATATCACTTACTGTTAAAGAAGCATTCCTTGATACATGCTTCATAGAAGACTTCCTGGATTTTACGACACACGCTCCGAAGCCTTGGCACAGTACGTCCCATCACCACGTTCTCCCTATAAAAGGTGCGTTTTTGTTTATGAAGTCTGGATTTCAGTGCTTATCCCGCAATTCCCTGACAATGCCTTCATTGATGCCAGACTTCTTCAAGCTGATAGGAAGGCAACAGTAACCCAGATAACCACTTGTTACAACCAAGGTATACAGAAGAGCATCTCTGAACACACGGCACATCAACCCTTAAAGCAGATTGGCTACAGCAGCAGAAGACCATACCAGTTACCACTCCTATCAGCTAAGAACAGAAAAGCGAAGCCACAATTCACACAGACTCATCAAAATTGGACAACAGAATATTGGAAAAATGTTGTCTGATCTCAATTTCTGCTGTGATATTCAAATGGTAGGATCAGAATTTGGCATAAACAGCATCAAAGCATAGACCCATCTGGCCTTGTATCAACAGTTCAGGTTGGTGGCACTGTAGTGTTGTGGGGGTTACTTTCTTGGCACATTCTGGGTCCCTTAGTACCAATCGAGCATCATTTAAATGCCACAGCCTACCTAAGTATTGTTTCTGACCATGCCAATCCCTTTATGACCACAGTGTGCCCATCTGTTTCTAGCAGGAAACTGGTTTCTTGAACAATGATATTGAGTTCAGCGTACTCAAATGACCTCCACAGCCAGCAGCTCTTCACCTAATAGAGCACCTATGGGATGTGGCAGGACAGGAGATTTGCATCATGGATGTGCAGTCAACAAATCTTTAGCAACTGTGTGATGCTATCATGTCAACGTGGATCAAATTCCATGCCACGAGGAATTCGTGCCGTTATGAAGGCTTTGCTTTGGATAGAAACTTCCACTTCATATTCAACTAATGCAGCTGCATCATTTTCAAACCTAATGACACACAATGACTACATTCATACAAAACCTTGAAATACAACCTTGCCTGTATGAATGGGGCCCCATTTACAAAAGAACCAAAATAATACTAGAAAAAAAAATTAAGCCAGCTTTTGGATGTGCTACTTAGCTCTACTTCCTTGATCATGTTTAATGGCCAACAAATTCACAACAACAAGACCACCCTTTCCATTTTATTTAATGCAGGGCTGTTTAATACTGAATGACAACTAATATAGAAAGCGCTACGTCTAAAAAGATCATTCTCTATCACAAAGTAGAGTGAAGTAGTACACACCATCAGAAACAATAAGAAGAAGGAATCAAGGAAGCCATCAGTGTCAAAATGGAAGGAACCAGAGAAGGGAGACTTCAAAACCACTTAACAACTTGGACTGATATCCTCTCAGCCCCTCCCAGCTTGTTTCACACCAATTTACACCTCCATCCAGGTATCTCTGATGACTTAATTAGCAATGAATATCTCTGAGATTCCCCACCAGGTAAATTATTTTCAAATTAGTACTTCTGTATATAGTATGACCTAAATGCCTAAAAACTTAGATAACTCTGATTGCATGTTTTGCTTTTTTTTCCAAAACAGTATTGAGAAAACCATCTGTAAACATGACACTGCAGGTATTCATGATTTTATACCTGGGATTTAAAACTGTCAGCAGCAAAACAACAGATTGACAAAAACACAGCTCCCACTCCAAGCGCTTACAATACAGTGTGATGCCTGAGTTCCCATTCTATTCTTCCTCACTCTGAAGTGATTGACTTAACGAACAATGCCTCAGGTCCTTTGGTGCTATGGGTTTTGTCATTGTGCTGGGTTTTAGGGCTGAGGAAAGCAGATCCTCTAATGGTTAAATCTATACACAAATTCAGAGTCGATATTAGGTCTGAACTAAATAAACTGCATGCACTCATTCTTCCTCTACGTGTCCTTCGCCTGATTTCTGAGGGCATGCCCACTGTTTTTTGTTCTGACCACCATGATGGTGGATCAGCTGATCCCTGGTGTAAGTAATGAGAGCATGCAGCTGCTAAGCAAGGAGATTATAATGTGACAAAAATACAGAGCAGAAGACACCTAATTATCATATCCACAAATGGCAAAGTTCAAATAAGTCACCAGTAATAATTGAAAAAGCTCTAATTTAAAAAAGAAACAAGAAAACAAGCAGAAGCAACTGTGACAGGTTGTATAAAAGTTGCTGCCCCAGAATGACTCATTTAAATGACAAAACCCACTAGTATTCATTAAAAGAGGAAGAAAGAAGAAAGTCAGGTGACATTGTTATGGAGTGCAAGTCAGTGGAAGTTGAGGGTTGAGGAGGTTGGGGTCTATGGATGAGTCAACAAAACATTAGGATTTAACACAGCAGACAACCAAAGATATTATTAGTAATCAAGAAGACCAAAATGTTTCAAAATGTTCAATTCTCTGATTAATATTTGTAAATACGCCATAACAAAGAGCCAATTAATCAAAACAATATAAATATTGGCATCTGCTGCATCATCATGGCCAAATATTATTACACCTTATCATTTTCCTAACCAATGAAAGATCCCTGGTTCGGGCCTGGGAGGAGACAAATCCCTTGGGCCTTGTGTCAGGAAGGACATCTGGTGTAAAAATCTGCCAAATCAAACACGCAGAGCGACCCACTGTGGCGACTTCTTGAATAAGGGAGCAGCCGAAAGAAGCGCCAGCAGAGGCTTGAAGAACATAATGCACGCAGGGCAGCTTTAGAACACTCTGAACACTGAAATACAGTGACATAGCTTTAACCTATTTCTAGGTTCAAGCCTTCATTACAGTTTTTAAATCTGCCTTGGCTTTCATCTCTGTTGCTGTCTCTATCGCTCCCAGAAACCTATTAAACTCATTCTAGCAAGCCAAATCCATGTGAAGATGGTGAAGTTGGGTGCAGTGCACTGACTGGAAAATCAGAAGGCCTTGGTGCAGCACTGAGGCCCTGCAAAGGACCTCAAAATGTTCAGAGTAATCATAGGGTACATAGGAGAAAATATCTTTCCCGTAGGAGGTGGGATATTATGTTGTTTTGTTTTTTTTTTTTTGGGGGGGGGGGTCTTTTCCCCCTACCTCTTACTGTTTTTTTTTTTCCAATCACACTTAAGATATTTGGTGGGGAGATTCTTGCTGACAGGTTTAACTGTACATCTAACTCAGTTCCCTGAGCTCTGTTATAATCATGATAAACGTTGGGGTGCCTTTTTGCATTTTTATTGCTCTTTGAGTTCCTAAAGGCTAATTTTTAGGTCAAGAGGTGTAATACAGTTATGTTGTACAAATTGGTATGCAAGATAAATCCATAACCCTAAATTTAACCTTTTTAAAACAAATTCCTAATTGCTTCTTTGATATTACTTAAAGACATAGAGCTTTGTAAGTGGACCCTAAGGGATAATAGTCAATGAGATGTGCTCTTAATAATGCATGACCAAGAGGCAGGAAGCCCTTCAAAATTCTGCCAGGTTTTTGGCAACAGAGACAATGAAAATCTTTTCCCATCCTTGTGATGTTCGATGCAGAGAGAGTCATGCAAGCCATTTGAGTACGATTTTTCTTTCTTTTGAGGAATAATAAATTATGTTTTTATCATTTGGATTTGCTCCAGCACAGATTTCATTATTGTGAGATATTATTATAGCATCCACCATCAGTCACCGAAATCTGAAGAATACATTTGGACTAAATGAAGTATAAACACGATCTTTTACTGAAAGCACACTTAGGTTGCAAGGCAATTTACCATGATAGTCACAACAGAAAATTATGACTCAAATTCCAAAACATGAATCCAAGCATGCTGTGTCAAAAGTGTAAATCAAAGTTACTAAAACATGACACACACACACACACACACACACACACACACACACACACACACACACAATTGACTTCAAACAATTGAAGCCAACAATTTGTCTAATATCCAAATGATATTTTGTGACTACACAGCGTTCGTGTGTTTATGTAATCACTAACTGCGTTAATTGTGTTAAATTGCAATTAAGAAGACAAAGGAATCTGTATAATGTGCTGTGCCATAAATAATATTCAGACAGCAAAGATGGCTAGTATATTGTACTATATGCATCCAATACACATATATTGCATGTGTGTTTGCATTCAGACAGAATGTGTGTGGCTGGTTTCCGTAGCACTGTTTGGACAAGGTAACAACCTAAATGGCAGACTTTCTCAGAAATGGATCGATGCAAATGGGTCGCTGTTGGAATCACAGATGCCACAAGCAAGGACAGACAGACAGCCAGCATCTCTCTCTCTCTCTCTCTTCCTCTCTTTCTGTCTTTCTCTCTGTGTGGCACAAAATGATCTGCCACTCTGAGCAAGATTCTGCGCTGCAGGGCAGCTGCTGGCATCCATTTATCAGCACTGGGCTTATCCAGAATATTGTCTCTCCTTCTGGCAGGAAGCAAATCAAACAAAAAAAAAGAGGACAAATGAGAGCAAGGAAGGAAAAGGGAAACAAAAGGGAACAAAGAGGAAAAACAGTGGAACTACTCTTGCCAGCCTCTTCAGTCAGGTGAACACACACACATATTAAAGGAATGCAAAAGAAGGCTGAAATGAAAAATTCAGGAAGTCATTACTTATGAGATATCAGCTGCAAAGTGACATCCTTTCAACACTCTGCATGCTCCCATTACCCCACCCCCCCACACACACACAAACTAAATCCATCTTCGCTTACCCCTCCCCAAATCGTGAATCCTCCTCCAACTCTGATTATCCGCTTGCCTTCAAATTTGCTACCACTTCTACTGACTATCACACCCTCTCCTCCTTATTCTGCCATCTAAACTCCCCTTTCTTCAAATTGGTTTCCTCTCCGCTGAGCCATTCTCCTTGATCACCTCTACGGTCTCCTTTCCAGCTGTTACTGTCCTAATGCACAAAACACATTGTACATGCTGCATACATATCTGAAAACCTTTACAGATTGAAAGCAGGAGGTGTAATGCTACAATTTGGCCACTTTAGGCTTTGAAAAATAAATCTTGAAAAATTATTTTTTATTTGCTTTTAAGTGTCATTTTTTCATATGTGTCTCATCGTCCCCATTTCCCTTGATATGCCGTTGTCTTGCCAAACTGAGTTGATGCTGATGGCTTTGAAGACAGCAAGCTGTGCCCATTACCTTAAGCATGTCTGGCTGGGGTATGAGCTAGATTAGGGGAAGAATGAATAAGGCTTTCTCGCTGTGAGTGCTGGGCCACCTACCAATAAATCACCTGTTCACTCCCCATAGCCACCACAACTCCTACTGAGTTAAACGCCTCTGACCCAACCAGAATTCCACTGTTCTCCCCTCTCTCCCCTGCCTTTCCCTAAATATATTTCCTCAATTTTTCCCCTGCCTTCCCTGATACATAGCTACATACCTCCTCTTCTCCTTGCTGCCTGTTTCTTACCTTATCTTCGCTCCACTCTGCTAGCTATACACTTTTCCATCACTCTCTCTTTTTGTCTATCACAAGCAGCCTTTTCAGCTGTCTTTATCTCACGGTTATCTGTCTCTTGCTCTCTCCTGCAGCCATGCACTTTAACTTGCTGTTTTCAGTGTTATTCCTTGTCTTTTCCCCCACTCCATCTCCTGCATTGTAGTCCTCCTGATGCTTCCAGTGGAGCGTGTAAAGGAACAAAGAATGCAGTCTGGGTGGTAAAATCAGTACTTTGGGTGTGAGCAAGAGCGCGTGAGATGGAAAAAGGAAAATCTCAAGGTTAAAGGAAAAAAACAACTGTTTGCACTCCATGTTTATTTACTGTAGCACATCAGAAAATAGCAGAGCTTTTACTTTTTTTTTTTTTTTTAAGATCACTGTGTTTATTCCACAAGACCTATTACAATTGAATAACATGTGATGAGCCCAAAATGGTTTAGTACTAAATACCTTGGTTCTAAATTGCTGTATTTGATGAGATTAGATTAAACTCTAATAATGCCTGTGGGGAAAACAGGGTCTTTACCACAGAAAAGAATAGATACAGTTTGGAAATAAATAGGCACTGAGCTAATAGAGTGTGTTAAACATGTAGCTTACAACTGCAGTCAGTGAAACCCGCTGTACTGAAAGCAATGCTGCGCCATACCCCAATAAATTATTTTACATAGTAATGACGTGACTGAGTGAGTGAATAACTGAATGAATGACAACAGTAAAAAAAAAAAAAAAAAAAAAAAAAAAAAAAAAACTTGGATGGCAACAATCAAGATGGAAACCTGGATAAAAATGGGAAAATGCAGTACACAGCTGTACCCTAACTGGGCTGGGACACTGTTAGTGAGGTTGTCTACTTTTTTCCTGCAAATGTCAAAGCATCTCAAAGCGAGACAAGAATGCGAACTATTCCAGCAGGCCAGAGTTCACTGGTTCAAAACTCACTGCCAGGCAGCAGTGATGAGAATCTGCAGAGTAATTTGTAGTCTGAGTCAGAGCATTAGTCCCACTTTCAAATGGAATACTGGCTGCAGTTCATTCGTGTGCTCAGAGAACCCAAGAGTTTTGTAATGAGGCAATAATGGAAAGGGAACCGGGTGGATCTCCTGCTCTTTTAACCCCCAATGCCCCGACTCCCTTTGCCCACTCACACACACACACAAACACACGCACAAAATTTAATTTGCCAAAATTATAAAGTGCTTTTTCATTTCACCAACGCTAGGGCACTGAACTTACTGCTTGTTGGAGGAACGAAAGCGATTGAGTGGAAGACATAAAGGAGGGAGGTCAGAGATTGATGGATAAGGAGGTCTTGAAGAGATATAAATGGAACAGCAGACGGTGGGAGAAAGAAAGACTCATCATCCTGCAAAGTTACAGCCCACAGAATGACAGCAGTGTGTCTTGGTGCACGTATGCCTGTGTACAATTTATTTATGTGTGCGAGTGGATGAAAAAGCACAGCCTTCCCTATCTGTGTGTCATCAATATCATGGCGGTAGACCCAGCTAATTGCAATATGTCAGAGATAACGAATGCTTAGGTAATGCCACACATAAAGAGGTCTGACAACAGCATAACTAGAGTGAATGGACGGTGTTATCGCCTTGGGAGCTATACAGATGTGTTATAATTATGTCACTGGTTAAGTGATGAAATGTTTTGTCATTCGCCCCCTTCTCTCACCTTGGTGAATTAAGCACAGCATCCCCTGCTGGCTTTACCCGAGTTCTCCAGCTGATGCAGATGAAGGTCACAGACAGCTAAGGTCAAGAAGTCAATATTCTACTTCTCAAAATGTCTAAGTGAACTAACAAAAAGAGCTGCAAGAGAAGTTTATTTTTTCTCTGCAGTAAACGGGATAAACAAACATAGTTCTCCCAGATAGCCGTAAATTTTTTTTCTCAATATCCCAACAAAGCAGCTCCCGTGCAATATTGTCTGTGATGACCAGATAAAGCCACAGCTATAAAACAGCATCACAAAGTTTCCACCAGCTGACGCATCATTATCATAGAGAGTTGTAGTGAGCAATGTTTAATTTGATTAATTGATCCATTGTTTAATCATGAAGTGAAAGGAAAACCCAAGGCAATGTCTTCAACTTGCTTTTGATGTCGACTTGTTGCAATGATGGTATCGTATGACAGTACCACACTTGAACTCAGAGACCTCTTTAAAATGACCCACTCTTTACAACAGTTTGTAACAGACTGCATAGCTTTTATAAACAAAATTGTCAAAATTTAAAGATTAGAAGGTGAGGACTGATGCTTTTGTTCATATAGAGTAAATTGTGGACTTATGTGTGACGACTCAGAAAAATAAAGATATCAAAAATATCAAAAGCCTAAAGACGTACAGTGTTAAATGATATTAGACAGAAATTAATCGAAGGCAACTGGATGCAGCGGCTGTTTTGCAAATTTCCTGATAAGTGACTTAAATGATTAGCTGTTCAAGAAAACTCGATTCAGTCACTTATTTTTTGTAAGTAACTGAATCGATAAGTTATTTCAGCTCCAGTCACATGATGGACAGCACGTAACACGTGCGCTACTTTCTCAATTGTCTGTGACTGGAACACAAATGAAGGAGACAGGTGTTCTCCATACCTACAATCCACAATCTGTGATGACACATTCCAGACAATTCAATCAGACAGAGAAAGTTCGAGATAAATGGGTTTAGTCACCAATCAAGCATTCCTCCCACGTAGGTCGGCTGAATCCCGCAGAATAGAGCGAAGCTAAACTGTCCCCATCGCGTTGATGTGGACTTAATGAGCGGCTTTAAATTCGTCTGCCAATCATGCCGCCTTAAGACTCGGAATCCTAAGCCTGAAAGACTCTACCTGCGCATATCTGGGGGTGACTACATCAAAAGTTGATGGTGGAGGGGCTTGCAGTGGCTCATTGGTATGAGCATAGGGGTCTGTTCAGCTGCATTAAGCCCCAGCAAGTTCATTAAGCAGCATGAGAAGGGAAGGACGAACAGTGGGGCAGATAGCCTGCCTTGATCAATGTAGATGAATGTTCTGCACTGCTGCATGAGAGGCCACAGGGATAAAGTCTCAAGTGAATTAATGTATGTGCATTAAGGACGTGCATGTACGTGCAAGTGTGGGTGCGAAGAGTCAAGAGTCTACGAGCATGTATGCAATGAAAAGCAGCTGATAGAAAATATGAATCTCAAAAGGTATTTAAGAAGCTTAAAAACCAAAAGTAAAAATAAAGACATGATGTGAAAAGGACACGCCCTCTTAAAACAAGAGGACCATGGCTCCACAGTTCGAGGCTCCAGTTCCCGTTTCTGTAAGATGGCTATCAATTTTCGTTTTCGACTGCTGCTGAGATGTCGGCCAGATACTTCTCTCAAATCGGATAAGCAGCTACACAAACAGCCGGAAAACATGATACAGTGAGCAAACTCCAGACACAACCTGATGCCTCTTCATCATCGAGATGACAATGACAGGCGCAGAGATGATATGTGGAGAACTTCTCTTATTTTAGTTGAAAGCGAGAAATATACAGAGATGAGGGGAAGGCGGGGGGAAAAAAAACTGCACTGTGTCTCCCAGCCTGCCTGATACATCCCAAGACACTATCGTCTTCCTAAATAAGAACGCCTTCTAAAATGAAGAAGAGTGATGTGGAAGCAGAGATGCTTCTTGATGAATATATATATA
>JAVDPK010002380.1:92655-106329 GCA_034780415.1 Cichlasoma orientale | reverse complement strand
TATATATCTGAGAAGGTCAACTGTTTCAGCGAGGAAGCTGCTTCATCAAACTGAACTGCTTACAAACAACATTAGAGAGGAAGAATGCAAGTCGGTAAAAACTTACACAACAGGGAAGGAACTTAAGGAGACCTGCCGGTCTTTAATAGACTTGATTTGTGCAGGAAAGTCTCAAAGACAGATGCTCGAATATCATTTGAATGCATCTGGGTGCTGACGGACCCTGCAGACAAGCTGGCTGGCACTTGTTGGCAAAGCACAGAGTTCCCATCCTGATTGTTGTGTTGTTTCATTTCACTCTGTCAGCCTGCTCCATTGTGAGTCTGCTATTATTTCTGTTTTATTTTATGTTCCCTTTTTTTCCCCCACTTTATTGTTGTTTGCCTGTTAGCTTTTCTCCCCTTGAGGTAAAATGTGCTTAGGAGGAAGTAGTAGAGCTTAATTTGAGTACCTGAGTTCATCAGTTGCCTGTGCGAGAGTAATACAACAGTTCCACGAGGACAAAGAGAATATGACAGCATGTGAAAGAGAAAACATGTTCAGAGACAACGACGGATCACAAATATGACTCATGACACACAAAGAATCAGCCGCGCAGTTTTAATCAAGTCAAAAGTATTCTTTCTCCAAAGACGAAGCTCAATGGGCCAAAGTAATGTCAAAAATAAAAACACTGAAGCCTGAAAAGCTGCTTGCAAAACACACGGTAACGAACAAGAGGCTGCGGATAGCCGTCGTCCTTGTCTGCAGAAAACAGTTTAATGTTGCGGCCTGAGCCACAGAAAATATCAAGTGTTTCCCTCAAGCCTTTGGTGCCATATTAGATGCCTAACAGTGAAATTCATTGTGCAGAGAATTAATCACTGGACGCGGTATTGTTACATCAATAAACAACGGGAAGTTATAAGGGCAAAGCCGGGGTGAAGTCGTGGTTACAAGTCTGCTGGTCCACAGACAGCAGAGCGAACATTTGACAGCAGGGAGGATATTGTAAACAAAAACATCTGCTATTATTCAATTCCCAGTTGTGGCATATCTTGACCTGATGAAAGAGAAATGAATAAATCATGCTCCATTAAATGTCATTACGCCTGTTAGCAAAATCTAATTCTACTAAAGTTCAGCGCCGGTTTACAAATTGAATGTAATTGCCCAGAATGCAAATGGGCCGGGCTGTTGTTTGTGTGAATGTGAGAGGAAGAAAGAAAGAAGTGTGAGCGAGAATGAGAAAGAAAAACAAAATGTGCTAGTTGAGGAAAAATCTTGAAGCGACGGAATAATGGGCGACGCTTATTCTTCAGAGTTTTCATTCAGAAAGCCTGAGCGGCTAAAACACCGGGGAACTGTCGATTGTCAAGGTTTTAAAAACTGATGGTTTCATTTGAGAGGGGGGAAAGAAAAGGAGAGATGGGGGAAATGTAATTACCCAGCGAGAGCTGTGTGGGAGTTTTACTGTTTGATAATTATCCCTCAAAGGCACGTTAAACTTTTCCTTAGCTATCTGTTTAAAACTCCACAGAGACAGAGAAGTAGGGGAGAGGTCACCCGGCTTCAACGGGGAACAAGAAGAGAGAAAGATGTGAGATAAATGTGCAGGAGAGTAGAGATCAAACAAGTGCGGGGTTGCTGGGCAGCTGAGACGCGCAATAGGAAATAAAACAATATATCACGAAAGCAGCGCAGCTTTGAAGGCAAGTTATTGTCTTGCTAAGTCACAAAAATGCATCTTCTTGTAATGTTTCCATAAAAGTAAATGTTGGATTTTTGTGGAAACTACCTGTCTTTTTTTCAGATGAAGCATCAAAGCATAGAGCATTGGAAATGGATGACTGGAACATTTGATAGACCACTTTTCATTCCCTCAACTCACTTTACCCTGCCATCTGTCTCTTTTATGGATACAAAAAACACACACTCGCTGTACACAGACGCTGTATTCACTGCAGCTCTGCTTTTTGCTTCAAACACGGACGTGCACAAACATTCACTCACATAAATGGTAAGCACAATCTATTCACCACATAACTGCACTGTCCATAAAAATCCAGAGTATGAGCAAAAAATATGAAAGCCCGACAATGCTTAGAACAAAAATGAATGAAATGAAAACAAAAACAGAGGGCAAATTGAGAGTCGGGTCATGGCGCTGCCCTGCTCTGCAACTCAAACTGGAAACTTGTGGGTTTTTTTTAAAAATCAGTCGACTATATGACAGAGAATTAAGTTCAAACATCCACAATATTCACAAGCTCTCCCTTCATGGGCTTATAGGAATGTCATATTAACCTGAGGCAGCTGGTTTCATGTCACACCAAAGCTTTTCATCACAGTCGTTTCCACTTTTCCCCCCAATTCCGTAAGCTCCCAAAATAAGCTAAATAAGAATTGCCTTGATTTTTCACTGCAGGCATCTTAAGATCTTAGTCCTGGTAATACCCATTTATCTCATGGGTGTAGTTCAAATCATGTGTAAAACCACTTTGCCTCTCTTGCGCACACAGCCATCAGCTTAAGTTCTTTATCAGTAGTATTAATCACAACAGTACACACTAATTACTGAAGGATTGCCCAGTGCCACAAATATGAGTGAATGTATATGAGGGGAGACTCCCTAAATTGCTGCACATGAATGTATATACACAAAGACTTACAAGCAGGAACAAACCCCAAATGCCCCCAAATTAAATGCATTGTGAGTATAGATAAAGCTACAAAGACACACACACACAGTGTGACTATGACCATTCATTTATAACTCTCCAGCACAAACTGATAAGACACAGTTTCAGTTCGGGGGGGGGGGGGGGTCACCCATAGGCCTGCAAATGTGTGCATTACTGTTAGTGACACTCGGTGTGTTTCCCCATTTGCTTGCAGGATGCTTTTCTATTACGCCAGAGAGCCAATTAGCGTCTCTCAGTTTGACACCCATCACATCCAGGACCCGCATGCTCATACATGTTAATTATAGTCTGGAATGGCAGCAGAGGTTTTTGCTGCCTTATTACAGTGAGAACATGGAACTAACAACCAGTGGGATGATATGGCAAAAATCTCAAAGCACAACCCCCTGTCACTACTGCTCAGTAACTTATTTTCTGTCCTCCTTAGAAGCACAGTTGGTGAGAACAGCTCGCAAGGACTTGCCTTTAAATTAAAGCTGGTCTTTATACAAAAGTGAGGGACGTACATTAGAACAGCAAGTGCTGTGTCATTTAGGAACAGGTGCATATGCGATTTGGCGATGCACAGCAACAGCTAGGGCACATTTATCCAAAATTGCACCCAATTTACTCTCAAGAGGTGAGAGTGATTATGCCGCACCCACATAGCTACATAAAGGACATTTATGAGGCAATAAATGAAGAGATAATTTGAAGGAAAGAAATCAAAGAGCGAAATGAACAATTCCACAAATTGACTTCAAATCTAAGTTGATTTAAAGTTGAAATTCAGAAAAAAGGACAAAGTTCAACAGAGACTGCACCTTCTAAAAATACATTATCTATCCATTTTCTTGTCAGTCCCATTCAGACTCTTTCAAGTAAGTGTCTTGGAAACAACATCGTTGGAACATAGTTGTCTGTGGATTCTGTGAATTGTAGAAAATAAACACATTTTGGCTGTTACAATTCTTCCACCGGAGAGACAAAAAATATCTTTTGATTGACAGTGTAAACACTGGTCCCTGAGCAAACTTAAAAGTATCTCCTGCCCAGCATGGGAAATAATATCCCCAAGGACTTGAATACAAACACTGCAGCATTTGATTGAACAGATTTAAGGAACATGTCCCAAACAACGATCCAGACCACAACCAGATAATTTAGAATCGATGATATTATTTCTCTAGGGAAACGGAGTAATCCACCTTTTCAAATAAAGAAACCATGAGAGCAGTCGTGCAGGGGCTAATTCTAATCCTGACTGCATCGCACTCAGGCTGTAAACCATTCCTGTGCACAATGGAGGTGATGATCTAACAAAGCCAGAAGGACAACATCATCAGCAAATAACAGGGAAATGGCACCTTTTATGTCATCCAGCTGGACACTATCCAGCCTTAGCTAACATAAGAGGTGACTGGTGGCATGCCCCTATCAGACTCCAGTGACTCTGCACATGACTTGACTTAATGCCAGATGCATCTGTTTCTTAGCGCATATGGAATATTAATGGCTTCTAACAACGACCACTCGGGATGTTTTTTGAAGGAACTGCTGCAGACACGAAACTCTTGAAGACCAAGTTCCCATGATGCTTCATGCGGAGAGGAGAGAATAAAAGCTTTCTGACTACATTTAGATTAGTTTGTACTCGTTTGACAAAACAAACGATCTCAGAGTTAAATTGGATGGAAAATATGGATAAGTTGGATGGAAAATGAATTTTTTAAATGATTAACTGATGGAGCAACACAGTAGCCAGAACAGGAGAAAAAAAATGGAAGGAAAGAGAGACAGAGGAAGAGAGAAAGTCCTAGAGCACTGAAGGGAAGGTCAGGGAAATACAGGCAGATGTTAGAAGATGTCCCAGAAGTATCCCCTTTGCTAAAATTCTCTCACACCAAGCAGAGAAAGACAGCGAGCGTAACAATGACAGACACAAACACAAAATCCTCCAGTGGAGGCAGAGCCACGGCTATCAGTGAAGTTCACACATTTATGTTAATTTAGCTTGCGGATGTAAACATGTTTATGTGTATGGGAGCAAACATGGGCTGTACATATAAACACCGATGGAGAAAGCAACCTCATTTGCATTACATTATCATCCTCTTGTCATTGCTCAACTTGCTGCATTTCTGCCTCAGTCAAGAAACTTGGTGAATATTGCATAAATTTGTTTCTGTATCCCATAACTGTGCTGCTTATAATACATAACGCGTCACCCACTGCCTCCAGACTGCCACAGCAACAAGACACACACACCTGCAATAGCTACGTCAGCCCACCCAAGGACATTCAGCATGTCAGCTCTGATTAAGACTGCACTCAGCCTGTAGAATAGAGTTCTTGGTTGGGGGAGGAGGTGTGGAGGGAAAGAAACGACTTGTGGCCAGTAATAAATCGCTGCAGGCAGCCAGGCTCTTCAGAGCCATGGCCCAGCTGACCCCGAACAGATGCCGGCTAGTTTGGACTGCCAGTTGCGTCCCGGCCTGTGGGCCAGCACCATCATGAGCGATGGCCGCCATCCAAAGTGGGGGTCTGCCGCCACAGGCGCAGGTGTAGACATCGTTAACATCCAATAAGAAAAGAGCCGAGCCCTGCGGGTGGGGCAAAGTGATATTGATGGAGGCTCGTCTGCAGTTCTCTGGTTCAGTGAGCAAATATGAGAATAAATATGGCCTTTTTATATAGCATGTGCTTTTCATTAATATTAACCAACAGCCCCAATGGTCCACAAGAGTGTCCATTAACAGTGCCCACTATGGGTTGACAACCACCGTCTGTTTATGGTTTTATTTGCGGTTGTTGTTGACTGTTTTCCTCCTCTCCCTGTCCTCTTTCAAATGATGTAGCCAGTAAATGCAAAGCATGATCCAATATGTTCTTCTGGTGCCAAGTCGGCAAAGTCAATTATGTTTGTTGTTTATTAGAAACTTGGAAGATTATGTGACCATTTGCCAAGCTAGAGACATGGTCTGCTGCAAATTAATCCTATGAGGATTCATATTGTTTTGGCCTCCACTTTTCTTCCTCATTGTGTTGGTATTGCCAGGAAATTTAATAGTTGTGTTAAAAAAAAATAAAATAAAAAAATAAAACACGAGTTCTTATATAAAAGAGTAAAGGACAAACTAGGCTGGATATGAACTAAATTATCTATAGCGAACAGCCATATCAGTAATACATTCATAATTAGCTTTTCTAGGCAAACTTGTCCAACATCAACCCAATTCTGAAATTTGTATTTAAATAATAATCACATCATGTGCTGCTGTGACACTCTTTATACTGCTGGTTCTCTATCAAGGCCTAAATCAGGATATTAGGTGACAGCAGGCCAGCGATATCAAACAAGCAGCCTAACTTAACATTGTCAGTGCTGCCATACCTGACACAGAATACACGTAAACTGTTGTAGACCACCTGAATGAATGAACCCCCTTCCTGTATAAATGCAGAAACTCTCGAGGTAACTGCTGCATGGTGTCCAAATGCATAACAATACAAAGAAAAAAATAAAATGGCTCTTACACTCAGCATTAACAAACTATTATTTATGGTTTCATTAAATCATTTGCACAATCTAAGCTACATAACCACGTCTTTTAAGGAGTTTAAGTAATCATATGCATAATGTGTTAGAACAAATATTTGAAAAATAAATACTGAAATAAGTAAAGTGAAACATGCAAACATTGAAAAATTGGGAAGGATAGATTTCAAAAGTTACTTGATTTAATTAAAATCAAGTCAAATCTGCAATTAAATGGTTATTCAGTTAGAATGTTACTTCCTGTACCTAATGGTCAAGGAATTATAGTTAAAAAATTAATCAAAAATTTTCAGCTACCTGAATGTTGGTAACGGGGTTGCGCCTGATATAGCAAATAACAAATAAAATATATAATAAAAATTATATTTTTGATGCCTGAGCTGAGCCGTTCAAGCTTCCTGTAGTATATTACATATATTGATGAATACATAACAGAAAATTTAAAAAAAAACTAAACAAAACAGAAGGTTTATTTTTCAAAGATTTTGAAGCCCAAATGTCCTACAATTCTGGAATGACCCAGAACACCACCTACACCACCTGTCTATCTTTAAAGCACAGCCCTCTGGACTCTCATCCATGAGCTATTTAAGGCCGCTGAGGGGGATTTCCCATGCTCTCTGATATTTGAAGATATCATTGTTGCTGCCACTGGCTTCAGTTTGATGATTCTTTGATTTAGAGTACAGCATTTTAATCCCAGACTGGCCCTTTATCAGGTACAGAAGTACAAACAAAGATCCATTTACAGTAGCTTTGCCTCTATCACAGAGCTCCTGAGAATGAACCCGGCATTTTCAAATCCATTCTTTCCTCATGTTAGAGTCACAGCAAGGAAAGCAAGTGTTGAGTGTTGCCCTCGAAAGCTTATAAAACCCATAACTGAGTGAAGCCTATGTGGGTAAAATCAAGGTTAGATATTGTACCCTTAATCATAAAAAGAACTGTATAAACTGTCTCAAATCATGCTTGAATAGCTGCCAAGTTCAGGTACATTGTTGCATTTTATTGTTGCCTTTTGTAAAGTTTGCTACAAGGTTCCACAACCAGCTGTGATCGCACAGTGGCCTGACTTCACATGTACCCTCAAGGTATGCGTGTGAGATAACTGCCTGATTTTGCAGTACGTATTTCCAACATTTTGTGACATACTGAAATTCCAATGAGCAAGGCCACCAAAAGCCCCTGACCCTTACCCCTAAATGTATGGCCCTGTCCGGTATTTTCAGCTCAGGAATTATGGTTGACTGTTCTCATCTCTAGAAGATCACTTACCCATACAAAGCTAGTGTGTATAATTCATTTCATCAAGTATCAACCAAGAACTCTGCCTGAACATCTCTGGCAGTAGCCAAGCCACTACCAAAGGAGTACCTTCTACCACTGACCAAACCCAACATGACTACAATAATGTTAGCAGAACAAGAACATTAACAGTCCCAAGAGTTTTTGCTTTCTCTCATGCAACACTACAGACACACCCTCCCTCAAAATGCTACAATACACGAATCTTTGCATTTCTTCACCATCATCTTTCTGAGAGAGGACAGCTGATATGTGGCACTGCAGTTTTAGATCTGGTGACTGTGATTGTATTTTTAAAAAAAAAAAAAAAAAAAAAAAAAAAAACAAAAACTGACTTTAAGGGATATTTTGGGTGTCGTGTCAACTCATTTTAAGCTTTTTGCTTACCATTTAATGTCAACCCACGTGGAGACAAGCAACTCCTGAAGGTGATCTGGCACACTTGATAATGAGCAGGACTACAGTTAATAGCTACAGTCCAAGATGGTGGAGTTTGAGTCTGTCCAACTGAGGAACAAGACATGAACTGGAGAGGCAGCTGAATTATACTGAAAACTGTAAAAACAGTGACCCGGCCTTCTCTGCAGGAGGGAGACACAAGATGGAAAGGGTCTAGGCTGTTAAATATATCTGGGCAGCCCACCAGAATAAATTCAATATGTGGGAAAAATTAAGTCTGTGTACAAAACAAAAGAGCAACACACTGAGTAAACATTGGCTAACCTGCGCTGGTGATAATATTGCTTTTTTTTTTTTTTTATTAGCCGCTTTATTCAAAGTGTTAAAAATGACCATCACAGGTTGCAGGAAGTCTTGACCCATATTTCACTTATCAGTTATCTATTATTCAGCTTTCCACTTGCTACATCAGAAGCCCAAAAGCACTGGCCGTTGCCCTCAGAGCGTGTCATCAGACAATATCCGATGGGTTCCTGCATGCATATGATAAATGTGAAAAGACACGGATATGAGTGATGGTTAATATGCCCACACATGCATTAATTCTTTTTGAGGAGCTAATCTGTGCTGGGGTTTTAATGAAATGGATTATTAAAAAGCACCGTAATGATAGGCAAGCAAGCTGTCATTGAATTGATTTATTTGTAATTAATCAATACCTTGTGGCATTTTTGGCATGCAGCCACAGTATGTCTGCGTATTGAAACCTGTGGCACGCTGTAGGCTGTACTTTTGATGTTCGGTCTGTGCTCAATTCAGCAGCTAACAGAGACAGAAACACAATGTTTGCATCTACCATATCAGCACTAACACATGACCGTACCCTTCAAACGTCCTAATCGATTTGTCTCATTCAAGTTAAATAAGAGCAGTAGCGTATGGAGATGTTTCTGGAGGCCCAGATAAATCACTGTTGGAAATTTCTAGAGCATCTGCATTCTTTGTGAAAGTTTGGAGGTGGTGAGGCTGGCAGGCACATGCTGTGAAGGATGAGTAATGACGCCAAATTGAGAGGTGGAGGAAGTAAACACACTGGGCTGTTGTTTCTATTGGACTTTTCACCCTGGGGCTGTCATCACAGCAACCCCCTTCTACCAAAATTTATTATGGTCTGCCTGTACCTCCTACAGCAAGTGCTAAGAAATTTCAACCCATAGGGAGCACAGAAACTGCATTCCTTGAATCCTACTTTATTTTCTATTTGCTCTCTGGCTCTCATTTGCTTCTCTCATTTGCATGACCAGATTGTAGACTAAGTGGTTGCTGTCAACTGAAAACAGATTGTTATGTACTGCAAAGTGAACTATGGGGTACCCTACCCCAGACAAAGCCAGATGAAATTGACACACAGTCAACAGTCACAGTCCTCACAACTCAACTTTAAAGTGCATGGTGAATGAACTTAAAATCTCCAATACTGCACTCTAAAAGACAGAGATTCCCACAACTGTATTTTCTGGCCCTCCTTAAACTGGTAGGTCAGGCTACTGAACTGGCCCATGGCCCATGTCTCTGGGATGAAGCTAAGCCTGAGCATATCTTCAGCCTGGCTTCTTGTCAGCAGGCCCACAATCCCTGGCAGTAGGTGAAGAGCTTTCTACCTCCTCCTATGTCCCAACCATCCTTTTTTCTTGGATTTAAAGGTTATCTGCAACCATCCTGTCTAGGGCCTCTGGCGAGACTTGGAGAGAGAGAGTGGCTGGCCATCCACAGGTGTGAGCGCTGCAGATAAGAAAAAGGCTAGGAGAGGACGCAACGGGTGAGAGGCGGGGCAGAGGATGGCAGCGAGATATAGAGGTCTGCTGTGGCCTGAACCTGACCTTCCTTCATAATACTGTAGAGCTCCTGGGGTGAGAAAACAAAAAGGACTGTCCTGCATAGCTACATCACATTACTGTAATCTTTTCAACTCAGCAAGGCCAATTTTTAAACAGAGAGATGGTATAGAGAATAAAGTATGCATCATGTGGCATGCCAAAGAAAGACAGATGCAAACCTAGCCCCAACAAAATTTTTTTAAGAGCTGTACTAAAGTTTGGGATTTAGGATCAGGGATAAAATCTGCGGTTCCTGCTTTACAAAAGTGAAAACATGGCTGGGACACAGCAGCCAGTCCCAAGGTTCACTAGCTCACTTTCAGTGTCTGTAGCTACTCCATTAATAACTAATAGGTGGAACATTAGGGGGAAATGGTGAGTATGTCTTGAGGGCTTACATTAGCCTGGCATACAGCATCTCCTTATCTGTGTGTGGAACAAGGGGGGGAGGGGGGGGGGTTGCGTTGTCCTCTTTTTGACATTCTTCCTCCATTAACTGCCCTGGGAGGATAATTCGAGTGTTACTAAAAGTGCACAGAAACAGCACAGACGTACGCAGACTGCTGAGCACAAGCACATGTGGAGCCATTTGGTGATGGAGAGCTACAGCTACTGAGTACTCAGTGATGTTCCTGCTATACATGCTTGATCCTAACCATAAAAAACACATGCATATTTTGTCCAGATGATGAATAACCACAACAATCAGGAATCATAACACTGTATCCACATGCATAAAAACATTTTTCTGTCATTTGGATGTTATTTCTGAATCCAGACAGCAGCTGGACTGACTGACCTGTTTTCATTTTGAGTGTTAAAGTATTGTACTCAGTTCTTCATTATCAGGGACCACAGTGTAGTAAGCATGACAGCTTATTACTCATTATCCAAAAAACATTTAATTCATTGCTGCTCAGTAAACTCAATAAACTAATACACATTCAAAATAGAAATAGATCACTGATTTAAGCCCTATTATTTCAGCGTAATTTGAGTGGAAATTGAATACAGTTAGTATTAAAGTTGAGATTTGGAACTATACAGAAAACACTGAAATAAAAAATTATAATTTCTTTGTGCTGCAATTGTGTCTCATTTAAACAAGCAGATGAGTGATAAAAGGAAATAGATTTTGACTTGCATACATATCTAGAGATTTCCTAAAACAATGTTCAAAGACTGCAGTAGTATCAGAGGTAAGACTGCTCTGTGAGAGTAAACTGAAAAGGATCAAACCAACATTGCTGCTACACTCAGTGAAGAATTTATGCAAAAATTGGAACGTTACAAATGTTTTTTGTTGGAGAATGCACATAATTATAATGACTAATGATGATTCATGGGTTGTTTTTCAGAGATCAGTGATGCACACAAATTGTATAGTGACTGGGGAGGGGACCTGCCCTTATACTCAACTAGAGGGCACAGATTTTTTTTTGAAACACAAGCCTTGTAGTAAACCAAACACGTATGTATGCACACATGCACAGAGAAAGAGAGAGAACCACTCTTCTATATCTCTGGCTAATTTGAGACTCTTGCTGCACAAACATCATTAATCAAGCTGACTAAGATTAGTCACTGGCAAGCTCCCCTACCTGTTTATTATAATTAAATCGATGTACGAGTCATTGCAGGCGTGGACCTAGACCATGGTAGAGGTGGCTATGCTCAACACAAAAGATGGGCTGAAAAACAAAGAAAACCAAAAGCTTGAAAATATAGAGAAGGAGAAATGATAAATGGAAGCAAAATTAAAGCCAAGTGCTCTTTATTCATTGGCAGGACTGAATACAAGCTAAATCTTGCAGATTGGGGACAAGAGGTGAGAGGCACGTTTTGTTTGTTCTGTAGTTTAATGATAACCTCTGTAACATCTGGAAGAAGGGTCCAGATGGAAAGATTCTATTCAGTGCAGTTAAGATTATATAATACCCCCCCCCACACACACACACACACACACAGTTGCACAGTACAGCAAAAAACATTTCACAAAAACCTCACACAAAAGGTAAGGAGATATGATGGAAAGACAATGCCCAAAAGATAGAAAAGAAAACTCTACCTAAACTACAAAAAAGACAGGCCAGACACATTTAGGCAAACACTCCTGTGTGACTTCTACATGCCAAGTGAAATCTACAGTATATTATTTTTTTTCTTACATTGTGTCTTGGGGCCTCTTTGTGACTGTCAGGCAATAAAATTGTACAGTACATTTGCTTTCCTTAAGAAATCACTGTGTATTCAGTAAAATATGAGTACGTGGAGGCTTCCTTTCATACATGGAAGAAAAAGGTAGAATGGGGAGGAGATCAGAGGCTTGCATTAGTGGGCAGGCATGCAGAAAGGCAGACATCTGATTTGTGCCAGATACTGGGGGAGCACACAAGAGATAAAAGAACTGAAGCCCCTAAAACTTTTTCTTTACTGATACAGTGACACGGTAATGGTTCATAAAGGGAATGTAAACTGGGAGGCTGAGGTTTACGACTGTAGTGGTTTGGCTCGTGGAAGGCCAGAGGGAGAAGTAGCAGAATCTTAGTGCACTAGGATTCATATCTGGGCAGCACATATAGATACCAGACATACTATAAAATCTTTTTGTCAGGATGTAAACTGATTCCTGTCATAAAATACCTCCTCTGTCAGGGATTTTTGACAACTGGTCTGAAATTTTATTGCACAAGACAAGACTACAGGCATAGACAACATTGGGGAGGACTAAATCTAGGTTTGAGTGTCATGGGTCTTGGCCCCTGAGGCAATGTTCCCCTAAATCTGTTCATGGTTTTGACATGAAGTCCTGTGAAAAAGGTTTTCACAGGACTCTTTGCAGCCCTGCCACCACCAGAGTACTGTTTTGAACTTACCAGTGAACTCCCAAAATATTTTTGTTCTATGAATATGTACACAAAACACAGAGCAGAAGGTTTGATTTTTAACACTATCGAATGATGTCAAAAATAGTGATGACAGGGTAGGTAGCAGCCAGATGGTGCTAAAGAAATGCACTTAATTAACTGATCATCAGCAAGTGTGACCGCCTCTATAAGAGCAGAAGTTTTAACAGTTTGCTGGTCTGGAACATTCAGGTGTGTGTGAGTGAGGTGTGTATATCCCACCAAATTCACCCGGAGGTCAGACCATGCAATGATCAGAGAAACTGCAAATCCCCAAGAGCTTCATCTCAGACTCTACAGGCCTCAGTTAAGATTCTAGGTCTAAAAGTTCATGGCAGTACCATTAAAGAAAGATTGAACAAGTATGGCTTGTTTGGAAGGGTTGCCAGGAGCAAAAGGTTTTCTAAAAAGAACATTGCAACATGGCTTAGGTTTGCAAAGATGCATCTGAACAAGCTGCAAGACTGTCTTTTGGACATACAAGGTCAAAGTGGAGATGTTTTGCCATAATGCACAGTGCTAGACGGTACCAATCAAACGTTTGGACACACTCACCCATATGAATAGCTATGTGTGTCCAAACGTTTGACTGGTACTGTATTTGGCCAAAACCAGACACAGTATATCAACACAAACACCTCATACCAACTGTCAAATGCGGTGGTAGAGTGTGGTGAGTGTGTGAATGGTATATATGTGTGTGCACGTGAACAGTTGGGCCTGGGCCTGTGGCTTACTGAGCCTTGGCCCTGGTGGGACTTGTCACCTGGGAGTTACCCCTCCCTACTGCTCCCCACTGATCGTTGCTACCCACAGGCACCCACACCCCGGGTGCCTATGGGTCCCGGGGTGTGTGGCCGGATGTCTTGGCATGGCTGTTGGCCCACTCCCTTGGGGGTTGTGGCCTAGGGGTTGCTTGGGCCGCTCCGACGTGTGTGTGTGTGTGGGGGGGGGGGGGGGCGCTG